>BQNB010040908.1:0-47095 GCA_026074375.1 Tanacetum coccineum | reverse complement strand
AAATCCAATAAGCTTTTTGCTTAATACAGTTAACCAAACAGCCTAAAGAGGGACTTTCTAGCTTATTTTTAAGCAACTAAACAGATCCTTATGACAAAATGACTTATAAAACCTTAAAGCCTATACTAAAAACTATCTAAATCAACAATCAAAAAGCATTTTGAAAATCAAATAAACAAAGAAAAGGCTAAATGTAAAAGCTAGTTCAGGAAGTTTACACTATTTTTTTGGTTTTTCAAATTTTATGAAAACTACAAAGTCTAAATTGCAGCCCTAAAAACAGATATCTAAATAAGCTTTTAAATTTGAAATAAACCCTAACTTATCTAATATGGCCTATGAACTAGTTGTGCAAACAATTTTAAAACCTAAATCTAACTTAAGCTAGCTTAATTTTTGGATTAAAAATGGCTATTAGGCACAAATGCTGACTGATGCAGTTTACCAATTTTTTTTAGCCAAATCATAATTCTAGCAATGCAGACCTTTTAGACTTGTATACTACTCCAAATAACGACCAAAACAAGAGCAATTTGATGAACAAAAATAGCTAGAACAGATTTAAGCTCAAAGAATCTAAGAATTTGAGCTATTGACCTCAGATTCAAGCAATCAACACACAAGCATATCAAAACCTGTTTAAGCTAAACAAAAACCTTAAATCTTACCTTATAAACTTTAAATTTGAAATTAAAACTCAATCACTAACTCAAGTTAGTGCTGTCTTGTGCCAAACACCCCTTTAGACAGTTTAACATCATTTTAAGCTTATAAAATTGAGATTTAAAGCTTAGATAAGCTATACCAGATACTAGTTAGCTTATAAAAGTCTTTTTTAGCAAATTATAACAATCAAATAAGCTGCAACAATAAGCTAACAGATTATGCAAATATTTTTGGATTTTAAACTATTTTATATCAAAAACTTTATAAGATGAGATTTAAACTAACAACTAAACTCAATAAGCATCCAACAACAATAATAAGCATTAATAAGCTACTCTAACTAACAATAAGCAGAAATAAGCTAAAATGCAAAATTAAGCTATAAAATAGAAAATAGGAACTTACAAAAGCCTTTGCATAAACAAGGCTTATCTTATATGCTCCAAGAGCTGATCAACAAATCTCCAGCTTATCTAGTATAAGCTGGTAAGGTCATAGAAGCCCTTCCAAATCTGGCTTCCCTTCCAATTAAGCTGAGGTATATCTTAGGGAGAGGAATTAAGTGATTAACAAACTCAGTTAAGCTTTTGAGGGCTTAACTAGGTTATAACAAGCTAATCATGTATTTAGGAGCTTATAAGAGCAAATTCAAATAATATTAAGACTAATTGCTTATTAGTAAGAACAGTAGTTAAAGCGCAATTATGAATGAAACTTGAATTTTATTAAAAACTTAGAACAATTACAAGCTTAAAAAGTAAAATTACATTATTTAAAGATGATAAGCAGAAATTAAGTTGAAAATTACATAAAAAGCTATTCTATACTACTCCTACACCTAGATGATGAATTCTGTGAGTGAAGCACTCCTTATATAGCAGTGGGAAGAACCTTCTAGCCTCTTGAGATGCTCCCCCAACTCTAATCTTGGCCCTCTATCAATAACCGCCTTTAATTCATATCATTTTGAGTTGTTGGATGAAGTACACGTCCCATCATCCAATAAGAAATTTGGGGATTGCCAGCATGGACATGTGAGATGTCAGACGTGTCAGGATTATGCTTCTAGAAGTACTTGATGTGTGTGATTGGGAGGATTTCACCCTGCGATGTGGTGAAAGTAAAATGGGAGGGAAATGGGGAAGAGGTACAGTAATTTTGACCTTGACCCTGTGTGTTTGACCAAATGTTTTATAAATCTGTTTTGGACTTGGGCTTGGAAATTGGATTTGGGCCTGGATTATAGGTTAAGGTTTATAGATAATGGATTAAGGCTTAATGGCTTAATGATTTAGGTTTATAAACTAATGGGCTGACCCGGCCCATTAAAATGAGTACGGGTTGGTCCATAGAAGATGGGTACGCCTTTGGCTTCGATATTTTCGCGCTCTTTCCATTCTCGTCCCCGGCTTTGTCCATTTTTGCTTTATTTTTGTCCTTTTGTAGAATACCCGATACCTGCAAGACAAAATTCGTAAAACAAGCAAATACAATGCATTTTTATGTGTTTTTGGTCATTATTGGTCTTTTTAGCTCGTATAATTAGGTAAAAGGTATGTGTATTTAAACACATACCAGACACAAAAGCATTTGGATGTAAAACAACATTTCGGACAACTTTTTAGCTATACCCGAGACCTGGAACAGCCAGAAAATGACCAAATTGCCCCTTTAAGTTTCTGCAGAAAACTTATCTTTTTCCTAAAAATTTAATATCTAGTCCTAAGCTTTTTGACCCATTAACATACATTTTTAGCCTTAGTTATCCTCGCGACAAAGTAAAATGACATTTTAAACAACTTTTATGTTTCGGCCAAAGGCCGAAACGGATCAGAAAATGACGAAAATTCCTTTTTTCAGATCTGACAGCAACCGATATTTTTAAATAATGCACAATTTTAGCGAATATTTTCTAGACTTCTTTTGGCCCTAAAAACTTTGTTTTTGAGAGTTACGGGTCGTGCCTAATATCGAAACGAAGCTTGGAACGTCCTCTATCATAATTTTAAGACCAATTTCAGTCTTAACAATTTTTGACTTACTCGAGTCGAGTCGCTAATTTTCTACATTGCATGAGTATCTTTCAACTCCTTCAAAACTTTATTTTCAAGGACCACAACATCGCCAACACATTTAAACTAGCCTAACACCACTACTAATCATCTCAAACTAACTATGAACCTAAAAAACGCACATGTAACACAATTAATGGATTCTCGATATAAAATCAAATACATGTAAACAATCTTTAATAAAATCAACATAAAAGTAAACCAAAAATACTTACAATCTCTTAAGAATGCAAGAAAATCACAACAATCAAACTCTCCATGGGTTTGATTCTTGGCCGAACACCACAACACCCAAATCAACGACCCAAAACTTGATTTTGTTACACCAAATCTTGTTTACACACTTAATATCAACTCCTTGTAACCCCAATTACACTTAATAAGATCGAAACCCTTCAAAATCAAAAATTAAGAAAATCAAGAACTTGGGGAAATCTTATGCATGGTGGATTTTAATTGAAAAGAATGATGGGGTTTAGTTTATAATTGATTTGGGATATATAGGAAGTGATTTGGAGAATTTTTGAAGATGGTTTCTTGATGGTATTTGGCTGCTTCGTTCGAACAGAAAGAAAGAGGAAGAGGGGAACATTTTTTTAAACTATGAGTTTTTATAGGAAGAGTTGATGTAATCTATGAGATTTTATATAGGGGATTTATTACTAGATATCTTCCATTTATAAAAAAATAAAAAATAAAAGACGTTGGTTTGGGTGTGGTAAACGACAATTTTTACTAAATTGACTAAAATAATAAAATAAATTCTATAAAATTAGAAAATAGAATTTAAAGCTCGGGATAAACATTTACTTGAAACTTAAGTTGCACCAAAATCAAGGGTTAAATGCTAAGAGTAATGTAACCATATAAAAGTGACTCCATAAATAATTAAAAGAGTCTAATATCATACGTTTGCTTTCGGTTACTGACCTTAAAATTGACGGATGTCACAGTTTTCCCATGTTAAAGGGAATTTCATCTTGAAATTTCAGTTGCTTGTCCTAGACCGTAACGCTCGTGAACAGTTGCGGCTACTTGCGCATCATCTCGTCCTCTCGTTCCCAAATAAACTCTGGTCCTCGTTAGGAATTCCATTGAACTTTTACAATAGGAATCCGACTCCTTTTCAGCTTCTTGACCTCACGGTCCATGAGTTTCATAGGTTCTTTAACAAAATGTAGTTAGTCGTCGATCTTGACTTCTTCTATCGGTACATGAAAATTTACGTGGGCCATTCATTTCTTCATTTTAACACGTGAAACGTGTCATGAATTCCTATAAAGTCATGTAGTAAGTGCAACCAATAAGCTACTAGACCGACTCGTTGGACTTTCTCGAACGGTCCTACGTATATTGGTTAAAGCTTGCTTCTCTTACCGAAACGTGCCACACCTTTCCTAGGCGACACCTTGAGTAGTACTTTATCATCGACGCTGAACTCTAACAACTTTTATCAATTTTGGCATAACTCTTTTGATGATCTCGTGCGGCTTTTAATCTTTCCTTGATTTACACAATCTTATCAGTAGTCTCCTAACAATCTCTGGTCTAATTACCTTCCTTTCTCCTACTTCTGCCCAAGCTATGGGCGTTCGACACTTCCTTCCATACAATGCTTCAAAATGAGCACATTTTACGCTCGAGTTGTAACTGTTGTTGTATGAAAATTCTACTAACGATAGATGAGTATCCTAGTTTCTACCTAAATCAATTGCACAAGCTCTAAGCATATCTTCTAACATTTGAATGGAATGCTCACTCTGGCCATCGGTCTAGGGATGGTAAGCAGTACTCATACCAAGTTGCATTCCTAATGCTTTATGTAGAGATTTCCAAAATCGTGATGTGAAATGACTGTCACGGTCAGATATGATTAACACACGCACATCGTGCCTTGCTATGATCTCTTTGATGTACAATCTTTCATGCCTCTTAGTCTTGTAGTCTTCACGGATAGCTAAGAAATGTGCCGATTTGGTCAGTCAATCAACTATGACCCAAATCGCGTCATGTCCGCTACTGGTTCTCGGTAATTTCATTATGAAGTCCATATTGATATTCTCCCATTTCCACTCAAAACTTCTTTGGCTGTTAGAGCAGGTCAACACTTACTTACATACAAAGCGATATCCTTTTTTATTTCGGGCCACTAATATATGTCTCATAAATCATAGTTCATCTTGTCTGTTCCAGGATGTACATAATACTTTGTAGCGTAGGCTTCATTCCTGATCAAAGTTCTCAAATTGCCATAAACTGGCACCCAAATTCATTCAGCAAGATATAATTCACCATCTTCTTTTCTCTCAAACTATTTGTCCAATCGTTTTAACATTTCAGCTGGAGTGTTGACGCCTTTGGAAGCTTCGCTCTGAGCTTCCAGTATCCTAGCCTTATTGCTAGAGTGAATTGTCATGCTCATAGCTCGAGCTTGTCTTGGTTTCATCCGTTCCTTCCTGCTCAATGCATCAGCTACTACGTTTGCTTTACTTGGGTGGTAGCGAATCTCGCAGTCATAATCGTTGAAAAGTTCTATCCATCGTCTCTGGCGCATATTTAATTCTTTTTTATCAAAAATATGCTGAAGGCTTTTATGATCAGTGTAGATAACTCTCTTTGTTCCGTACAAGTAGTGTCTCTACATGTATTCCTTCACTGTTCACTACATGTCCAAGAAAACGAACCTCTTGTAGCTAAAATTCACATTTTGAAAATTTTCTGTACAATTTCTCTTTTTCAAGTAACTCCAATATCAACCTCAGGTGAACCTCATTCTCCTCTTTGGACTTTGAATAAATTAAGATGTTGTCAATAAAGACAATGACAAACTTGTCAAGATACAGCCTACATATGCGGTTCATAAGGTCCATGAACACCGCGAGGGCGTTAGTTAGACCGAAAGGCATGACTGAATTCAAAATGTCTGTACCTCGTCCTGAATGCAATTTTGGGAATATCTTCTTCGCGTACTCGCAACTGATGATATCCGGATTAAAGATCTATTTTTAAAAAATACCGTAACCCTTGCAGTTGATCGAACATGTCATCGATCCTAGGAAGAGGGTAGCTGTTCTTGATAGTTAGCTTGTTCAGCTCTCGCTAGTCTATACACATACATAACGAACCATCCTTCTTCTTAACAAACAACACAGGAGCTCCCCAAGGTGAAGAACCAGGTCTTATGAAACCTTTATCTTGGATCTCATTGAGTTGGTTTGACAGTTCTTGCATTTCTATAGGTACCAAATGGTAAGGTAATTTTGCAATAGGAATGGCTTCAGGGACAAGGTCTAAGCGAAATTCAACTTCACGAAATGAGGGTAAACCTGGTAGATCTTCTGGGAACATGCTAGGAAAGTTACGTACATTAGGGATGTCTTCGAGTTTCAGCTCACTTGCTTTCATAGTCTTTAACTATTTCAGTTTTCCTTCTAGATGTTCTTCATGAACACCAAAATCTCTCCCTTAGATAACAAAATTTGGACTATTTCCTTAAAGCAAACTATCTCAGCTCTAAGCTTTTTACAACCAATCCAATCCTATGATCACGTCAAAACTACCATGACCAAAAGGAACCTAGTCGATGGTGAATGTATGACATTCTAGTTCTAGTCTACATCCGCGGACAATCTTGTGAGTTTCTAACTTTAGACTGTTAGTAATTAAAATTTCGTAATCGGGGTTTATAGTAGTAGGTTTCGAGTTAATCAAGGGAAAGAAGTCGGTAGAAATAAAACTAAAATAGGCATCGGAATCGAATATTATGGTAGAAAATGATCGATGAAAGAAAAAGTACTCATCATGATGTTTAGATCTAACACAGGTTGGTTTCCATTGTTCTTCTAATTGCAGGAGCTAGACCCTGGATGTAGCGATCAATACGCTTGCTTTCCAGAGTTACCGTGTGCGGAACTAGTCTAGCCAACTCATGAAATCAAGTTATGTACTTATCAACATCAGCTCTAATTATAACATGATTTTATAATTCTTCCTTAAATGTCTTGATTGCATTATCCGGACAGTATTCCTCCCTTAATGACATCTTTAGGTCCTCCCAAGGTTGAGTTATAGCAATTGCCCGACCTCTTGTCTAAACTAGAGTGTTCCACCAAGTTAAGGCGCGACTTTGCAACATATAAGACGCAAATTCAACTTGGCTTTCTGCGGGACACTTGTTAATGTAGAGCACATACTCCATTTCTTCTAGCCATGATAGTAGGCCAACTGCTCTTTCTGTTTGAAAGAATATCTTGGCACCATAAGACTTGGATGTCCTCTAACTGCAACCTTGCGTGTTACATTATTAGTTTGTCCTTATCTCTCTCGCTTCAACTTAGGGTCATTAGCACTTTTATAGAGTATACCTCTTTTAACTTCTCAGTAGTCAAATCGATTAACGGCTCAAATTTCCATTGAACAAAGCTCGTGTCTGCTCTAGGTTCGTTTGGTACGGATGTACCTTATTGGTTTCCATGATTCGTTCATGTGTTGTGCGTGTTTCTTCTCGGATGTATGTTTTTCAAAATTGTCTACAACATTCATTTGCGTAAATAATTTGACCAAAGTATAGTGCGAGTACCGTGCAAATACAATGCAACTTTAAAATTTATTGAAATAACTATTGCGCAAATAAAAAAATGCCACAAATGTTTATATCGAGTAAGAGATAAACTTTTCCACATATATAGTTTCAATTCTTCCATAATAGTCGTTATCCAAAGAGATACGTCTGCAAAAAAAAGTTTGTATTTCGTAGTAACTTACAACAAGGTTCGTTTCTAACATAAATCGTGAATTTTTTTTGACTAAAGATGTATTTCAAGTAACATAAAATAAAGAAATTTTATTCATTTATTTATTTATTTAAATTTTTTTATTAAAGTCATAATAGGTGTTGATCCTGACTTGATCTTGCAAACCTTGTTAAAGGGTTAGTTGTATTGAATAGATTCAAGACAACTATGCTATAAACTTTGTTGATACTAAGAGTATGCGAAATCTACTCTTTTGTACATAGAAGAATATGAATGTAATAGTAAACTGTGATGCAGTAGAATGAATGAACAACGAATATAACCAAAAAGCTTCAATATTGTTATGATGAATAATACGAGTACTCTGTCTAGTACTAGGGTTTACAACCTTGAAGCTATGAATGTGTCTATCGAGATGTGTTTTACAACCAAAACCTAGGATCTCCTTTTATACACCAAGGAGTCCTTTACAAGATAAATACAAATCTTGTAAACTTATATATCATTAAATCATTCCATACATATCACTTCACACGTCTTTGATCTTCTAGCAGTTGTAATCTTCATGCAGCAGTATTAACTTTCTTCTGGCAGTACTAACCTAGTTAGTATAGTTAGTTATATCTTGAGTAGTATTAAGTTCTTAGACTAGAAGTACTAACTTGTGAAGATTTATTCCCAACAATCCTCCCCTAAACTTGTGATTTACCTTTAAATCTCAAGTTTCTTCTGAATCAAATCTTCTAGTCTGCACTGCTGAGGATGCTTCCAATCACATTTCTACTGCTATAATTGTGACTTAACAAACCCGATGAGCTCATAACCCATATCACTTTGATGATCAACTTCTAGCTTTCTAGTTAACATTTTTGACAGAATATCTTATGACAGAGGATATTTCTTTTCTACCATCATGTGAATCACTAAACCAGTATCCATTAAAACCACATGAACTCTACAAAAATTATGTAACTTCCAGTTTATCAGATTCCAGTCTTGTTGGTTTCTCAATATTTCATCTTCTTCATTTGGTTCAATCAATGTCTTCAGATCTCCCCAAAGCAATAAGTCATAACCTTCTGGACTTGCTGTCTAAAATCTTTCCTTGACCAATCTGTACAAATCCAAAATCATAAAGCATTGCACTAAATATATTGTAATGTTTAACACTTCCATCTGCTCTTTTGATTTGATAATAGTATTTATCATTTGCTATAATCTGTGTCTCCCAGTCAACTGTTAGATACTTTGTTTCTAATGATTCAACATCAAGACTTTCTTCTTCAGGAACAATGCTCAAGAAAACTTGAAGTTCTTCTTTCTCAGTATCATCTTCTAACTTCTCTTTCTTAGCACTTTCTTCACTAAGAGTTTCTCTTGCTCTTTTCCTAGCAAGTGATTTCTTTCTTCTTCCTTCAACTGTCCTAGAACTTTCTTTCACAGCTTGTTCAGCTATAACATCATCTTGCTGAACTATCTCTTCTTCAACTGGTTTTGAAGATTCTTGTTGAATATCAAATCTTGATCTCTTCATAAATTCCTTCTCAATCTCAGAACCCATAGGTATAAAAGCCTGATTTTATCCCATACTCTTTCAAATAAAAGCCTGAAATGACTCATCTTGTATCCACCTTGATTCTTCAGATACAGACATATGTTCTTCCTTACTTCAGCCACAGAGAAAGGTCTATTTTGAAGTGTATGATATCGTAGAACATCATGATCACTCCAATCAATATCATGAGCTTCATCAACTTTAGCTGCAACTTCTTCTCTTTCATCGAACTGCTTTTGCAATTCCAAGGCTGTTTCAAAGTCATTCCTTTCTTGTTCTTGTTCTGCCTTAAATCTAGCTTCCTGTTCAGCATTGAATTTGGCTTGTTCCTCCTTAAATTACTTCTTAGCTAATTCCTCATCAACACTTATTTGTACTTGAACCCTCTTCTTGATTTTCTTTAGAGGCTCAAACTCATGCATAATTGCTTTGCCTTTGTCTTTTTCCTTTACACCAGCAGTACTATCCAATTCACTGGCAGTACTAATATCAGCAGTACTAACTAATCTACTAGCAATACTAACTCCACCACTGCCAGTACTAACTTCTCTTCTTCTTTTGGTGTAAGTGTGAACATTTTCAACACTTCTCCTTCTTCTAGTTGCATCTGCAAGAGCTGTAGCTATACTAAAAACTCCTAACTGCTCTTCAGGTTGATCACTAATCTGAGTTTCATCAAACCTCCCCTGATCTTCAACATGTGGAGGAACCAAAGAAATTCTAGCATCTAAGTCTAGTTCTTCAATCAAACTCCTCCCCTGATTGGAAGGATCCTCCTCAGCTTCCTCATCATCAGAGATTACAGCTTTGGCTCTCCTCCTAACTTGGCTTGTCTTGATTGTCTACTCTAACTCTTCACCCTTTTGATCAGTTTTGTAAGAGCAGCATTGTAGGTCTAATTTGTTTGCTTTAATTCAGACTCTAGGCTTTTAACCTTCTTGGACAGTGAGGTACAGATATTCGTCAATTCATTAAGTGATAAACTACCCTCATCACGTCTAAGTGAGTGAACACTTTGGAGAGGTGAATCATGGGGCATTAGAGGAGTCTCCTTAGTAGCAGGTGTGGTTTGGTTAGATGATGGTATAGATGGTGGTTGTGAGGTTGATGGATGTGTTTGGGGTGATAAGGATGGTAAAGATGTTATTATGGAAGGAGATGACTTAGATGCAATGAGCATGGTTGGAAATAGTGGAATGTCTACCCCATAATATCCCTTAGAATCCCTTTTCATATTACTAAACAGTTTTTGTGTAAGTGTAGGAGTAGGAAAGGTTCTCTTATGAGGTAAAAGCATTCTCTTGCGTTTGTTCAAAAAGATTTGAATGAATCTTGGATACATTAAAAACTTTGACCTACTATCTCAGTTCTTTACCATGGCCTCAAAATTTAAGTTGGAAAAGTTAAAGGTATGGTTAGTTGCCAGGCAAATGATAGCAGTAGCTATATTGCTACTAAACTGCTCCCAATCAGTCTTCTTAGGACTCAAACAGTGGAGAATAGTATGAATGAAGAATTTCCACTAAGGGGAAAAATGTCCCTTTTGAAAAGTTAGGCTATCAAAAGTTATTACATACCCTATGAGAGCCAGTTGCTCAAAAATTTCTGCAGTAGGTAGAGTTTTAAGACCTTCAGAATCCTCAAGCTTTAGATGTCTTCTAATGGAGGCCTCATAAACAAATACCTTGACCTTCCTATCTATGGTAGCAGTGATTCCCCTGACTCCATCCTCATTTGTGCTCAAAGCAGCAGTTTACCAAAATTGTTCAATAGGAGAAGCATAAAGGGTTGGGCATTTAGTGAGGGCATTCTTGATGTGACTTGTAGTTAGAAAATCAATTATTTGATGAAACCCCTCACTTCCTTCTGACTTCTCTAAGTATGCAACCATGTTGTGCTTGTTACAACATTCCAACCTCGCCATTTGATGAATAGAAAGTGAATTAAGGTTCTGGTATATGTTCGTGGGAGAGAGTATGAGTGTTTGGTAGAGGTAATTGAGAAAAGAGAGAGTTTTTTAAGGTTTTAATATTTCACTGACTGAATAAGATTTGTACTTATCTTGAAGAAATCTTATGTTTATATAGAAAGATCATGAATTCTCCAATTAGTCAAACCTATAGACGAAGTAGTTGGCGAAAATTTCACAACGGCTATATTTAGAGAAGGAAAATCTGTTATGGCTCAAACAGTACTAACGGTCACTCAGCAGTACTAATATTAGCCTAGCAGTACTAACATTGAGATACCAGTATTAACCTCAATTTCGTCCAAAGAGCATTTCCATCACCAAATATTGACTCTCACAATCTCTCTTTCAGTTTTTATGCTCACACAATATCTCTCAATTCTTTTTGCTCACCAATTCACTCTTTCTATTTTTATCACACAACTCTCTTTCTGTTTTTCAGCTCACTTAATCTCTCTATTTTTTTATCACCAATGCAGACAGAGTTGTACAATGTGCCATCAATTCAGTTAGTTTTAGACTGTCCTCCCCACTTCTAAGTGTGTTAACTCTTGAGAGAGGTGGATCATTGGACTGTTTAGATGTAGTCTCAAACCTAGTTTGAGCATCTACACCCCCAATATGGTATCTTGGCACCTAGGACCACTACCTGAACCAGTTCCCTAAGGATTTGGCTCATTAATTGTTGTCATGGATTAGGTCTTATTGATGTTACCACTGTCTTGCTCTACTTCTAAGCTAGAAGCAATAGTGGCAACCCTTTCCATTATGTCACCCAACTCCTTATGGACAGCCTGATCACCAACCTTTACAGGGGGGCCACTGGACTGAGGTATCTTGTGTCTCGACCTCTTTTGACATGCCTAGATGTTTTTGATTCTTTTTAAACCACTTTAGATATTACATGTCCTTTCATCCATGCTTGACTGCATATTGACATAAGTAGCCTCCCCTCAAATAATACTTTAGAGGTGAAGCATTCAACATTAAGTACTCAATTTGCTTATCTTGCAAGTGTTAGTCCAAAACCAAGAAAAACACAATCCAAAACATTTTCTTGTTTAGTAGTATTAATTTTGACTAGCAGTTTTAACTAACAGTATTAAGTATAAATGACAGTACTAGTTATACTTAGTAGTACTAATGGATACAACTAACAGTACTAATCTTTTACAAAACTTTACAAAGACATAAAGAGATTTAAACATTAAGGATTAAGCATTCCAATACTTGAGACCAAGTACTAAAACCTTCCTGCATCAAAACCTTTTGTAAGAAGATCTGCAACATTATGTTCAATATTAATTTTAACCATTTGAATTAACTTTTTAGCATTGCAATCTCTTATAAAATGATGTCTAATCTGTATATGTTTTGTTTTAGAATGTTGAACAGGATTTTCAATAATGCATATAGTACTATTATTATCAATGTGAATCATAATATTCATGAAATAATACCCATAATCCAGCAATTGATTTTGGATCCAGAGTACTTGTCTACAACAACTAGCAGCAGCCACATATTCAGCTACAGTTGTAGAGGTGGCAACCACAATTTGCTTTTTACACTGTGTCGGAACCAATAAATCACTTCACTTCATAATTATTAACAAGAAATTAAGATTAGGAGATGAGAAGAAATTTAGAAAGAAAGAATGAGAGAAAACTAGAGAAAGAAACTAGAAATATGAGGATTACTTGCAAAAGAAAAGAGTTACAAATGAACCAACCACCTCACCTTCCTTGGTGAGGTGTATATGTATCCAACTAAAAGGCTTTCATGCCTTTAGTTATTCTACGGGTCAAGCTCGGGTTTACTTGGGCTTTCGCCCGATACATGTGACCGGTTAGATTACATTAAATGAGCCAATTTACCCGTTCTAGCCTATTACAACGTTACATATTAAAATGACTGAGACTTAATATTCTAAATGAACGAACTTCCGTGTTCGACTCATTATTTGAGGCTAACAATCTCCACCGAAGTGAGTTCATTGTGACACTCCTTTGTGAGATCAATAAGATTGCTTTTGTCGATAAGCTCTTATGATCTTTGTCTCTGTCTAACGTTGTAGGCTTGTTCTTCTTTCATGCTATTGTGATCTTGATCCTTAGCCTTTGTCTTTGTCCCTTTGACTTGTCTTTTTCATCCGAGATCTTTAAAATCTTATCCTTCCATACTTGATCGTCTTAGCCACCTTTACGATCTTATTCTTTGGCCACATGCTGCCATACTATCATCATCTAGAAAGCTTAGCTAACAATCTCCCTTGATAGACTTGATATCTTTGAAGTAAGATCTTGTTATATCAGATTTGTGCGGAAGTCTTTGTCTTTAGTGTCTGAGCTTTCATTATCTTGGAATCTTGATGCTTATAGTAAGTCTTAGTATTTTGATCATGAGCAGTGTGGTAATTAATCCGACTCCATGCTGGAATGAGTAGTCACCATCTCCATTTTTATGTATCCTAAAATAAAACAGTTAGCAATAAAGCGTGTGGACGAATATGGCTTTGTCATTCGTCCAGATTTGGTTAGATTAACCTCCGGTTTTGTAGGACCGTTTTACAGTATAAATATTGTACATGTGATCAGGTAGATTTAAAGAATCTCCTTGACAGGGTTTCTAGCTCAAAGCGTAGGGTCTTCTAACACAGATGTATTAGATTTACCATGCTTGCTAGTTCTCATTATCGGAACGTCTCAAAGCAGACAACACGGTAAGAGTGAATCAGATAGTTACTATCTTTCTGATTAAGCTGTCAATTCATTTCCTGGAACAAGTTTGATTCACATTGAATCGCACCATTGTTTCTTTCAGTTGACACAAGTTGATCATAAGAATCTCGCAAGTCACCTACCAAGAGCTTGTTTGATGCTGGCTCAAACAGGATTTCCATCTTCATTTATGAGTTACATAAATAATACTCGGATGTTCCTGGCATAATCACACGGATAATGCGTAGGACTCTTGTTAACAGCTTGTGAACTAATTGGTGTTCAACAAGTGTTAGTAATGGAATGTGTCCCAAATGAATTTATTTAATGGATCCCTATTGGCTCTAGACTCTATTTAGTGCATTTTGTTGAGTATCGGAGGCTGGAAGCAAACTGCCACCTATTCAATATAACTAACTCGAGTGAGAAAGTCAATAGAAATCGATGTGTATCTCCCGTGACAAATGAACATAGTTTCTTCTTGAGAGAAACGTCGACATGCTGGGAGGGTTGTGCATTGCATCACTGGGTCCATGATGTCGTCTTCAATGTCAGCAATCAACATTGTGATTCTGACAGCATATGTATTGACCCGGTTTCTGCCTAAGTTGTGTGGAGGGCTACTTTCTTTAGACCCTTTATCCATACATTTCTTTTTAATTCTTCAACCCCTTCAATGCTTACCAAGACGTCATTACTAACACCTTGTTGTGATTGTTCTAGTGTTAGCTCAATCTTAGTCGGCATTCTTCCCTTATACACATTCATCTCCAAAATCATAACCTAAAGGACTGTCTATATGTTCTACATGGTGTGTCCTTTGGTAGATCCTTCAGTTCTGGTTGGATCATAGGACAAATACCTAACCTTACCACCTTATGACTTCAGAATCGTCATGAAATAAGATGTTGTAGGGTATGAGATCGTAACCATAAAACCTTTTTCGAAGAGTATCAAGCACTTTGAGTCGATAAGATCACTTATTATTTTCAAGATCACATTTTAAATACATTTCTCGCCTTATTTTAAATACTATTTTACTTAGTTTTTGAAATACTTTGTGATTAAAATTTGTCTTGAAATACCATGGGGAAAACTTTTACATAGCATGAATTACATGGAACATAAACTTGCCCCCCTCGATTTTACATATGTTTGACAAACCAATAACAGTGATAACCAACTTTAAAATAAAATTGTGGGTTAGCATTGTTGAGCACACAATTTTGAAAGATTATGAATTGTCATTGAAGAATTCTTGAAAAATTGTGCGCAACCACTTAATCATCTTATAACATACAATCTATTGAGTAGTCATCATTATTACTGAGTTGTTATTAAGATATTTTTGATAATTTTTTAAATACATAAGAATTGTCATGAGATGATGTATCCAAAATCATTAAAACTTGGTTTTTTGAAAAAACTCCCCCTCAATCATTGACTCATTTGGAAAATGACACCAATTGTAGAAGAATTCTTTTATAAAACTTTATGAGGGATGGAATGTTGAACACATAATTTTGAAAGATTATGAATCGTCATTGAGTAATTCTTAAAAAATTGTGTTCAACATTTTAAAAAACCAAATGTTAGGAGACTTCTCTTCTAACTTTAAGGATAAGTGCACTGAAACGTACACTCTCCTTTGTCGTTCGGGTCCGAGTTGCAATCTGAGAGCAATTACAAGTCATAAAGAAAATTAGAAATGACATGTTTTGAAAGTATTTGAAACTCCTGCTCAAACTTCATTTACCCGCCCGTGTCGATGTTAATCAACATTTCTAGGTAGGTAAATGTTATCGATTCCAAGAGACATGTCGAGAAGAATATTTTTGTGAAACATTTTCTGATTTTTTGATTTTGAATTTTTCTTTTTGAAATTTTATATTTTTGTATTCTTCTTTTTTCAAAAATATGTACATGTTGACGTTTGATGAAATATCAAGCAGATTCTTTTGTCAGAACCTCCAATTCTGCTGGAGTCAAACATCTAATACCAATTCGTCTGACAAGATACTGAAACCTATCTTCGGGTAAGGCTTTAGTAAACATATCAGCTAATTGGTATTCAGTTCTGACAAAGTATAATTCAATTATACCGTTTTCAACTTGTTCCTTTATGTAGTAATACCGAGTATGGATGTGCTTGGTATGGGAGTGTTGCACGAGGTTGCTATGGCTGACTGAGAGTCGCAATACAACGGTATTTTGTTGTAGTTGAAACCATAATCTTGAAGCTGTGTCCTCATCCACATGACTTGAGCACAACTTGCAGATAACGCCATGTATTCAGCCTTTGCGGATGACATTGCAGTACAATCTTGCTTCTTTGACATCCAGCTGACTAACTTATCACCTAGGAACTGTATTCCTCCAGAAGTGCTTTTGCGAGTATCAACGCAACCGGCATGATCGACATCTGAAAAACCTGTTAGTTCAAAGCTAGAACCCTTCGGATACCAGAGTCCCATGTTAATGGTACCTCTTAAGTATCAAAAGATCCTTTTAACCTCTTTAAGGTGTTTTTCAATCGGTCTTGCTTGATATCTTGCACAATAACATACAACTTGCACTATTTCTGGTCTACTAGATGTCAGATACATGAGTGACCCGATTTTACTACGGTAGTCAGTTTGGTCTACGGGTTCACCACTCAAGTCTGCATCTAATTTAAGTTTCGTAGCCATTGGTGTACCAATGCTTTGTCCTTTTTCCATACCATGTTTTTTTAAGAATCTCTAAAGTATATTTGGCCTGATTGATAAAAATACCACGTGGGGATTGGTGGATCTGAAGTCCTTAAAAGAATTTCATTTCCCCCATTAAAGACATCTCAAATCTACCGTGCATTAAATTTTCAAAACGTTTTGAAAATTTAGGGTTTGTGGAACCAAAAATAATGTCATCAACGTAAATTTGCACCAGTAGAATATCCTCCCCGTATTTTATCGTGAATAGGGTCGGGTCAATGATACCTTTAGTAAAACCTTTAGAAATCAAGAATTTTGAGAGTTCATCATACCAAGCTCTCGGATCTTGTTTTAATCCATATAGAGCTTTCCTTAGACGGTAAACTTTGTCTGGATGGTCAGGATCAATGAATCCGTCTGGTTGTGCAACATAAACCTCCTCCTTCAATGGACCATTAAGAATGCCGTTTTCACGTCCATCTGATAAATTGGAAAAGACTTGTGTACAGCATATGCAACAAAAATCCATACAGCCTCCAAGCGAGCAATTGGAGCAAATGATTCTTTGAAATCAATACCCTCTTCCTGAGCATAACCCTTTGCTACAAGTCATGCTTTGTTGCGAATTACAGTTTGCTCTTCATCCTTTTTGTTTTTCCATAACCACTTTAGCTTGATTACGTTCTTGCCAAAAGTTTTGTCAACAAGTTCCCAAACTTGTAGTCTGTCAAACTGATGAAGTTCTTCCTGCATTGCTTCAATCCATGCAGTATCAGCCATTGCCTCCTTAATGTTTTTCGGTCCAGCAGTGCTCACGGTGAGTGTGAACATACACAATTCAGGATCGGTTGCAACTTGTCATCTTGTTTGCACTGGCTTGGATGGATTGCCATGAACTTGAGTTAACGGGTGATATTTTGTCCATCGGTATTCGGAATCTTGAGGTTGATTGAAGGTATGCACATTTGAATTACCAATATTGCGTGAGGAAGACTCAGCATTTTCTTGTACCTATGTATAGAAAGGATTGGTAAATTCTACTTGATTATCGTTGTTTTCCTAAGCATGAACATTTGTAGGAGTTGATGGTTCTGATGTAGGGTGAATATTTGTTGAAGGGTATGTGTCTTGTGGAGCAGAATTATCGGTGGGAGAAGAAGACTTGTTGACACGAGAAGTACCATCTTTGAAAAATTCATCGTACAAAGGACCGAATAGAAGATCCAACTCCTGTTGTGATGGAACTGTTGTATCTGCTGAAGGATAAACATTTTGTAGTTATGGTGCGGGGTCAGGGTTGTCATAGTCTGACGCCTTTTGTCGTTGGGGAACGAGGCCTGAAGTGTTATTAGCAACAGACGTCTCTAACATCTCTTTGATCTCATCAAATCTGAGATGGATGGATTCAACTATCAACCTTGTTCTCTTGTTGTAGACACGATATACCTTTGACTGAGTGGATTATCCTACCAAAATGCACGGATCCCCTTTTTCTTTCATCTTATCCAAGTTCTCACCATCTCTGGTTAGGTAACAAGTGCAACCAAAGATGTGAAGGTATTTGATTGAGGGTTTTCTATCATTAATGATGTGATATGCCATTTTCTCATGAGTTGGGATGATGATTGATCTGTTTTGAGTATAGCATGTGGTTGCAATTGCGTCAGTCCAAAAGAATAAAGGAAGTTTAGAAGCTGAAAGCATCGTACGAGCAGCCTCAACGAGAGTGCGGTTTCATCTTTCGACAACGCCATTCTGTTCAGGTATTCGAGGTGTTGATGTTTGATGCTCAATTCCTTCTTCTTTAAAGAATGCATTAAGTGTCTTGTTTAAGAACTCAGTGCCTCTGTCAGTGCGAACAGAAATTACAGGGGCTTGAAGATTTCTTTGTATCATCATGAGAAAGTCTTTTAAAACTTTTAGTGTTTCATCCTTGGAACGTAGAAAGAGTGTCCAAGTATATCTGGAGTAGTCATCGACAATTACCAGAATATATCTCTTCCTATTTATGGTAGCAACCCGCATTGGACCACACAAGTCCATATGAAGCAAATTTAACCGTCCTTTTAAACTTGGAACAGTCTTTAACTTGAATGAACTTCGTTTTGCTTTACTCAATTCACAAGAGGAACATAGTTGATCCTTGTTAAACTTCAGTTTTGGTAAACCAATTATAACATCTTTCTTTGAAAGCAAGTTGATGTAGTCAAAGTTAAGATGAGAAAGTATTCGATGCCATAACCATGCTTGAGTTGGTGGAGGCTTTCACCCATGAAGACAGAATTGGAGTTTGATGAAAGTTGTTTTTCTTGAAGAGAAAAATTAATAGAGATCAGTTCCACGATTACGGTTAGTAAAGTCGTTTTTCCCAGAAGAACTCTAACAAAACACGTAGATTTTCCGAAATGCAAACCTCTAAATTCGACTTCACAAAAATTGACCAAACCGAGAAAAAGAATTTTGTGATTAGAGAAACCTTCGACGTAAGTAAACCCTGTTGATCGAAAATATTTCCATGAAAAACCAAATCTCCATAAACCAAGAATTGGAGCCAAATTGATCATGCAAAAACGAACGTTAACCCAGAATTATTTTTCAACAAGTTTGCACAGAATGCGATAGATTGGCCCATCAATGTGTCTTTGTGCATCCAGAGTCAACAAGGAATAGAGAGTATACAATCTGCAAGAGAATAAGAGATGAGGAATACTGACAAATTGATCCTAAAGTATTTGTGAGTTTTCAAGACATTAGTTATCCAAGATCATTATCTTAATAGTGAAACCTAACCTCTCTTTTCCAAATACTCACTCCTAACTTTAGGCACCCATATTCTTTTTTTGTCTTAGGAACCCATTTTATATCCTGATAGCATTTGTACCTATCCACCTTTTCCATTGCCTTAATTTAAGTTTTCTCATGACAACATCCTATAGTAACTAATGGAATTTTGTGACAGTGATTCTGATGCAAAACTGTTTCCCTTATGGAAATGTTGCAACCAGATTTGTTCGCTGACTTTTAGTTTTACCTATTTACTAATAGGCACTACCTTAGGCATCTTAGGTTCTAAGCATTCACGTCATTCAAAAACTAGATACACAAACACATGAATTATCGAATTGAGCACACCTTTCCACAAGTAGCACAAATATAGCATATAGCATTCGAAGTTCTGATTTTAAACTGTCAAAACAACCAGTTACAAAGACTTTTGTTTGGATTTAATGAAATACTAGAAATCCTAGGGGTGTACTTCTACTTCAATCCTTCTTAAACTTCACATGACTAGTGTTTGGCAGACCGAATCTTTCCTTTTGATTTGCTCCACATGTGGTCTACTAACCTTATTTGTGAGCTACTCCTATAGATTACATACGTGAGGATTAGTAATCCTAGAAGTCTAAGTCAACAGTGGAGCTCTAGTTATGTGGTTACAACTTGCAAATACGATACAATGCCCTTTTTTAAATCACATTTAGGTTACTTACAACTTGTGTAGCCCTGTTTTGAGCAAATTCCTATGGAGTGACTGGTTTTGATAAACCCTCTAGACTCCATTAGTTATTTTGAACTGACTTTTTCTTTGCAAAATTTGTTCTCCTCATGAGAGTCAGAAAAAGGAGCCGGTTTATCCCTAAAACGATGGTTTGGAAATCCTTTGAGTCAATATGGATGTCGAACAACAGGGGTTTATCAAACTTAGTGTCCCACAGAATTCCATTGCCATTTTTCAATGAGTTCTTTTAACTCACAATTGCAATGTTTCCCCCTTTTTGTCCTTGCCAGTGGCTGTCAAATCTTGTCTTTCAAAATATTTTTACTTTCCTTCGAAATACATTTGACGTCGGCTTTTTCATTGCAAACTGTGTCCCATTTTTTTTCAGTTGTTCTTGCATTGTTGTAAAAGCGATTTCAAGAGAAATTGAGTTGGTTTTTCCTAATTTAGCAAACCTCGTAAAAAGCATTAGTGTAAAATCTATTTAATTACAAATTCATCTGTTCAGAAAGCTTTGTTGCAAGACATCCACATTCCATGACCTTAATGAAGATAATAACATTGTAATTCAGTGAGTCACAATCTAATCAAAATGAAGGATTGCAAATAAGAACATCTAACATCTTTAGAACACACAGTCCTTGCAAATACATGTCAGACATGTAGGAAAAAAATATGCCCTTAACAATATTCAAGTTCATCAATTTCATCTTCAAGAGATTCCAACGTACTTTAAATCATGCATGCATATACTTGCTTAAGTTTTACGTACAAATGCAAAACTATCATTCTGAGTCTTAAGGTCAAAGGGTGCATCAAACATGCTTACTAGGATACTATATCTTTTAGCAGTTGTTTACGAAGATGAATGACTGTCGTCATTGAAATGTTTTATAACTACCTTGGAATCGAAACAATTTCTTTCAGATGTATATAATGTTTAATTCGACAGACATTGTATGCTATGTTCTACTTTTGCTTATTGATTTTGAAAATATTTTGTTTGTTTTTCACAAACGATTTTATCTCACATTTTCTTTCTTATTTTCATTTGCTATGCGAACTAAATTTCAATAATTGTTAATTCGGTGGTTTAAAAATTTCCATAAAGAACTATTTTAACTTTGTGTAGTCAAAAGGTTTTACTAAAGTCCTTTATTCAATTTTTGAATCGACTCTCTCTTTAAGATTCAAGAGTCTTCTACCCTATCAGTGGATGAGTTTGTGTTTGCAGGATCAGATTGGTCCATGTGGGATAGCATATAAAACACTGGTTTTCCTTATATTGATGCACCTTATTTGAGGTACATTGAGGATTTGGCAAGGTAGGATCTTTCCATTTAAAGTAGGTGCAAATTGGGTGCACATCATGAATGGTTTATTGATTGATTGACTCCTTATGTAAACCAATTTCAATTCCAAACTTTAATTGGGATTCCCCGTTTGCAGGATCAGATTGGTCATGTGGGATCGTATACAAACATGGTTTCTCATATTGAGCCTTTTGGAGGTGCATTGTTTTCTCTTTGACAAGTCTTTCGTAATGTGACTTTGTTAAAAGACTCTGTTTGACTAACTCATCGTGTTTCTCTTTGACAGCAGAAATTTCGTAGGCTTTAACTTTTAAACCTTCTTTTATGTCAATTTCTTTTTGAGCTAATAGTCCTAGAGTTTCATTTAACTTACGTTCAAGTTTGTCATAGTCAACTGTACGATCATTAAAGGCCTTGTACCTCTCAAACTCAGTCTGTTTATTTTGAAGTGCAACTAAGCAACTATCCCGAATACTATTAAATTCCCCTAGAGTTCTACTAGTTTCCGCAAGGATAGATTTGCACTTAGTTAATTCGTGAGTCAATGTTGCATTTGATTTCTTTAATTGCTTTTGAATCTTTTTATTTTCATCGACATCAAGTTTCAAATTAGCAATTAAATTAGCAAGTGCAACACGTTCATTATCACACATATCCGGTGAGTCAGGAATGACATTACTATCACCCGTTTCCACTGCACAAGTGTTAGTAATGGATTCAGATTGCTCAAAATGTTGTATTTCATTGGCAAACACATTATCGTTAGTGTCGTATTGTACCTGTTCCAATGGCTCAGCATCAGTGCCTGAGTCTGCATTAAGAACCTCCTGGATCATTGCCATGTAACTGTAATGTGCTTCCAACTCTTGTTCATCAATTTCTTAATCCGTGTCTGCTAGCCAGTCAGATTGCTCTGCTTGAAGTTGAACACCTTTCTCAGCTTGTTTACACAACAACATCTTTTCCTTATGATACGTGGAGTCTTTAACCTGTTTTGGCTTTCTGCATTCCTTATCATAATGACCAAATTCCTTGCAGTTAAAACACTGTATCCCAGACTGTTGCACTACTTGACCACCTACTATTTCTCTAGCCCCAACAACATTTACTGCCCTCTGATTCCCAAACTATCCAGACTGATTATCATTCTTGTACCTTGGAGTAGTATCCGCATTCTTGTTTTTAGTGTTTGAGGAAGTTCTGAGGTTGTTGTTGGTAGGTTTGTAGATTTTCTTGAAGTGCTTTGCAATGAGAGCCAAATTTTTCTGCATGTCTTTATCCCTCTGAGCTTGTTCAGGATCACTGTCTTCTTCAGAAGCTGACTCAGATGGTGGTGTGATTGGTTTGGCTATCTCTTTGCCTTTGTATCTTGTAGTTGCATGAGATCTGGTTGGAAGTGAAGCTTTTGATGTTGGTGCATATGATTTGTGAGGTTTTGATGATTGATAATAAGGGTCTTGAAGTGTTTGAGCAGTAGCAACAAGTGCTAATGGGTTAGCATTCTTGGCCATTCTTTCAGCACGGAGTTCATTAACTTCCTTTTGGTATTGTTTTAGAATGTCAAAGAGTTTATGATATGAAACTTCATCCAACTTGTGTTGTTGCTTCACAATTGTGACAAATCTTGACCATTCTGGTTGAAGTTGTTGAAGAAATTGAACATTGACTTGCATCGTTGCAACTGTCAAATTGTTTCTGATCATTTCATTCATCATTTTGTAGAATCTTGTGTAGTAAGACTCAATTGTTTCTCCATCGTGAGAGGTGAATTGACCAAACTCCCAAAATAAGTTTGTCTTGACATCTTGAATATTGAGTGATTCACCTTGTTGTAACCTTTTGATGGCTTCCTACATTTCTTGAGCTGTCTGACATGCATCAACAGTTGAGTATATTTCATCTCCAATCCCAGTCAATATCAAATGAATCACTTCTTTTTTTGATTCAAAATGAGCTCTATTTTTAGGAGTCATATTCATAATTGTCTCGACTATTGTTTGTTCAGGAACTGCTGGAGAATCCTCTGTTGCAGGAACAGCTGGTGTTGTGAAAATAGTTGGAGTGTAAGGACCTTTGAGAATGCACTACCGTAAGGCATCACCATTTGGACTTGTATCAATGTATCGTAAGAACCGTGATCGCCATTGTGCATATCGTCCTGTTGCAAGCATTGGTGGACGATCCCTTGAACTAGCTGCCATTATGTTGTTATTCATTTGACTGTTGGTTGTGGAAGTTACAATTGGAGTTGTCATGATGAATGATTGAAGAATTATGAAGTGAACAATGATTGTAGGATCTTAAATAGATTTGTTGTGATTGAAGTTGTGGTAAAAAGAAAGCAATAAACGTTCACGGGATTTTACAAGTCTATGATTAAAACCGAGAAAAGAATTGTGTCTTTCGTGGGATTTTACAAAATCAATAGAAACCCGTGAATGTTAATTGTTATTGTTAAAGTTTGTTGATTATGTTTGTTGTTGTTGATTAATTGTCCTTGTAGTCCGAATTAAAGTCCAAAGTTCATTTAATTAGTCCTTAAGGTTTGTTGTTAATTTCTATGTCCGTTACAAGTCTCAAAGTCCAAGTCCCAAAATGTTAAAAAAACGCAACTAGGTCACAAAACTTAATGCCAAAGATTTTGGCAAAACGCAATTGTTCAATTCTGACAAAACGCAGTGTCTTGTAATGAGACAAAACGCAATCTACTATTACTGTTAGACAAACCGTAACATTGATTCTTGGTCAAAACATAAGAAGAAACTCAGGCAAATCGCAATCTTTGAATTTTGACAAACCGCAAGATTTTTCCACAAAACGCAAGTTTTCTAGACAAACCACAAGTTTTCTAGACAAACCGCAAGAGCAAAACGCAACTCTTTTTAACAAAACGCAATGCGGTTTTCTTCACAAAACGCAACATTTAGAAAATTTTGGCAGATTTTTGTTTTGTTTGCTAGCTATAAAGGTCTTCAATCACTTGCAACACACAAGTTTCAATAAAACACAATGATTCTTCTAGGCAAACCGCAAGATCAAAACGCAAGTTTTTCTAGACAAAACGCAAGTTTTTCTAGACAAAACGCAAGAGTATCTTCACCAAATGCAACCTGCTGAAGTACACAAAACGCAACAAGTACAAGTCATTTTCAGGGGTCGTTTTCAAGTATAGTACTTGTTTGTCTTTACCACAAAACGCAGTCAAGTTTTTGACAAAACGCAACGAAGAAAAAAACTTCAAATTTGCGAATAAGCCCAAATCTTCCTACCTACTTATGAAATAAGCTAACCACTAACCTAAATAAGCTATTACAAGTATTCTAAACAAGAAAATACAAGCTTTTTGGATCAAACAACAACCTTTTAGTCATAACGCAACATAGAAAATCAAAAATAAAACTAAGAAAAGTGAAATTTCTAGCCACGAATTTGCTAACACATGATCTAGGAAGAACAATAAGCACAAAAGTACACGATTTTCTTCTAAAAACTTAACCAAACCCTAACTTTATGTGCTTATTCTACCAATAAGCCACGAAATAAGCTTTGTAAGCTTATAAAACCACAAAATTCAATCACTATCCACCCGAGGCTCTTGATACCAAATGTCGGAACCAATAAATCACTTCACTTCATAATTATTAACAAGAAATTAAGATTAGGAGATGAGAAGAATTTTAGAGAGAGAGAATGAGAGAAAACTAGAAAGAGAAACTAGAAATGGGAGGATCACTTGCAAAAGAAAAGAGTTACAAATGAACCAACCACCTCACCTTTCTTGGTGAGGTGAATATGTATCCAACTAAAAGGCTTTAATGCCTTTAGTTATTCTACGGGCTGGGCTCGGGTTTACTTGGGCTTTCGCCCGATACACGTGACCGGTTAGATTACATTAAATGAGCTCGTTTACCCATTCCAGCCTATTACAATGTTGCATATTAAAATGACCGAGACTTAATATTCTAAATGAAAGAACTTCCGTGTTTGACTCATTATTTGAGGCTAACATACTGCCATGATATCAACCTATTTCCCAAAAACTAACAACCTCTAGTTGTAGACTTCCTATCTTGAGTTGCTCCAGCATAGTCAGTATGAGTATAAGCAACTAGTTCAAATGGAGAATCCTTAGAATACGAAAGGCCTAATGTTGGTTTGCCTTTAAAATATCTAAAAATTCTCTTTACAGCTAAGAGATGTGATGTCTTTGGATTAACTTCAAATCTGGCACATGCACATACTGCAAACATGATATCTGGCCTAGATGTTGTGAGATACATCAAAGACCCAATCATAGATCTATAGAGATGTTCATAAGCATCATCAGCATCTCTATCTTTGACTAAAGGCTTTTCCAAATCAACTGAAGTAGAAGCAGACTTCACATCTGTATAGATGAATTTCTTCAAAATCTCAGCTACATATTTATCCTGACTGATAATATTCCATCTTCCTTCTGTTGTACTTGTAATCCTAGAAAGAAAGTAAGTTCTCCCATAGAACTCATCTGAAACTTATCCTTCATAAGCTTTTCAAATGCAGTACACAGTTCCTTGTTTGTAGAGCCAAAGATAATGTCATCAACATAAACTTGTACAAGCAAAATATCTCCTTTTTGCTTTTTGATAAACAATATCTGATCTATCTTCCCTCTTTTAAACCCATTGCCCAAAATATAGTTAGCCAATGTCTCATACCATGCTCTTGGAGCTTGATGCAACCCATAAAGTGCCTTGACCACCTTGTAAACTTTGTCTCGATTGTCAGGATCTTTAAATCCTGGTGGTTAAGTAACATAAACCTCTTCCTCGATGGTTCCATATAAGAATGCACTCTTTACATCCATTTGATATACCAGAAAACCCATAAAAGAAGCATAGGCTAAAAACAATCTTATGGCCTCAATTCTTGCCACAGGAGCAAAAACTTCTTCATAGTCTATACCTTCTTCTTGTCTATGACCCTGTGTAACCAACCTTGCTTTATTCCTGATGACAATCCCTCTTTCATCTTTCTTGTTTCTGAAGAATCATTTTGTTCCAATGGCCCTCTTTCCAATATGTAAATCCACAAGTATCCAAACCTATTGGAGTTTGAATTGCAGAAGTTCTTCCTGCATTGCTTCCACCAAAGATAAATCAGATAGAGCTTTAGCAATACTTGTGGGTTTAATCTATGATAGGAAACAAGCATATAAACAAGTATTCAGGGATGTGTTTTATGTTCATATACACCACTGAGAAACCCTTGTTCAGAAGTAGGTTTTGTCATTCTTCTTGTCTGAACAGATAACTTTACATCACCAATCACATTTTTAATTGGGTGATCGTTATGAATTCTTGTATTGGGAGTGGTTGGAACTGTATAGGAATTAGTGATGTTCCCCAAATCAACTTCTGGCTCATCTTTGTCACTGAAGAACTCAACATGAGTTGTCTCAAGTGTATGAGTAGCTCCCAATTTAAACATACCTTTAGGGCTATCTTGATCCTTTGAACTAGCAGTACTTATTGATGGATCAACAATATTAAGTTTAAAACTACCAGTATTAACTTCAGGACTGGCAGTATTAATATGTTGTCCAGCAGTATTAACTTCCTTAAGACTACTATCATCATCAGACTTATCTTTTTCATCACTCTCATTATCTAGACCATCTTTAACCTTCTTTTGATCATCAGTAGTAGATTTTGGTTCATCATTATCAAAGTATAAGCATCTTTCCAAATTGGCATCACAATGTAATCTTGACTCATTTCTTTTTTTTGTGTAGATGTACCTTCATAAAGTTCTCCTTGTGTAGCTATAGATTCATTAGTGATTGTACCTGCAGCTACTAGAACGTAACTCATAGATTGGGTTAGAGAATCAATATCAAACAGCCACTTTGGACCATTCCCTTCTACCATAGGCTTATTCTCTAAAAACCCAATATGAAAGTTTTCTTCTACCCTCCCGGTTCTAGTGTTGTATACCCTAAAAGCTTTACTACTCAAAGAATATCCAACAAAGAAACCTTCATCACTTTTGCCATCAAACTTGCCTAAATTGTCTAAAATATTACGAATGGGTAACATGACATCCAGATGGCTCATAAAAGCTTGAGTGGTTTTAGACCTCTAAAAGTTTCATAAGGTGTCTTGATATGAGGCTTAACTAACTACTACCCTATTCTGTACATAGAAGCGTACTAATACTATAGCCAAAATGCTGGTAGGTAATTTAGAGTCGGCTTAACATGGTTCTAGCAGCATCAATTAGTGTCCATTCCTCCTCTCTGCCACACCATTTTGATGAGTTTTTTTTTGGGGAGGCGGGGTTGGGGGGGGGGGGTGGGTGGGGGGGGGGGGGGGGGGGGGGGGGGGGGGGGGGGGGGGGGGGGGGGGGGGGCGGGGGGAGGGGGTTGGGGTGGGGGGGGGGGGGGGGGGGGGGGGTGGGGGGGGGGTTGGGGGGGGGGGTGGGGGGGGGGGGTGGTGGGGGGGGGGGGGGGGGGGCGGGGGGGAGTCCTGGTACACTGTATTCCATCTCTTAATACATTTGTATCTACAAAATCTTCCATAACTTTATTCTTAAATTATGTTCCATTATCACTCCTGATTATTTTCACTTTCTTATCCACTAGGTTTTCTATTTCTTTGGGAACATTTTAAAGTTCTTGGAATCTCACAAGTTTCATCCTTTAGTTCGTTAGAATGAAAACCCAAGTAGCCTGCTATAATCATCAGTGATAATAAGATTACTTATTATGCATTAACTTGTTAGGTTTAATTATATTATGATCAAACAAGAATGTTATCGGTTTATAAAGTCAAACTTGGTCTTTGTATTGTAATTAGGTTGTCGGGTTCAACGGGCTTGGAATGTAATTCAATATTGTTGTGTTTCGGGCTCAATGCCTAAGTTATGCCAAGCCCGGCCCTAGTTACAAGCCCACACGCCTACTAGAAAGGCTTGGTTATAAAAGAAACCCTCTCCACACATGGAGAGGGTGTTGGTTGCATTTGTCATACACTTGTAACTCACCTTTCTCTCTATAATCTAAATTTCCTAGTTCTTTTCTCTCTCTACTTTTCTTTCTTATTAAGCCGGCTCCTTTAGAGCTTCTTCAAGGCTTATTTGAGTTTTGCTTATTGTTGTGAAGGATATTATTAGACAAACATGTGGTATCACTTGTCAAGGGGTGTGTAGTGTTTGATTCTTGTGGTTTTCTAAGATTTTCGTGGCTTATTTTCTTAATATAAGCTCACGGCATAATTTTTTAGGAGCTTGATGGTTCGTTTTGCTTCTTTATTTCTTGCTTCACTTGATTTACATCTTCTTGTGTTTCATTTTTTGTAAGAAGCTTATTATCGTGGCTTATTTTTGCAAATAAGCTCACGGCTCAAATTTTTTTTTTGGGTTTATTGGTTTCTTTTGTTTAAATCCTTGCAACACTTGGTCTAAATCATCTAGTAGTACTAATTTTGTTGATTCGTTTATCCATTTGCTAAATTTTGAGATTATTTTGAGCTTATTTCGAGCTTAATCTCAAGCTTATTTGCTTGCTTAATTTTAAAGCTTATTTGATCTTTTGTCTTATCCTTTTGTGGTCCTAACTGGTTTCAACAAAGACAAGACCACAATTGTTGCTTTACAAAAAAAGGACAACTTGTTTGTTAGTTAAGTGGTCCTTCACTAGATAGTGACACCGAGCGGAATATGTCACAGGTGAAGCGAAACATGTAGGTTTATCTGTTAAGCGGAATATGTACGTTATGTGCTAAGCAAAATATGCAGGTGAAAGCCAAGCAAAAATGTTTAGAACTTTAAAGCGAAATATGTTTTAAACTCTCAAGCGAAATATGTTTAACATCAAGCGAAATATGTTCAACATCAAGCGAAATATGACAGTTAATTTTCAAGCGAAATATGTTCAGAAGATGAAGCAAAACATGCAGTATTAAGTCCAAGCGAAACATGTTAAAACTCAAGCGAAATATGCAAGACTGAGTACAAAGAAAACATGTTTAATATACAAGCGGAAACATGAAGATTAATTTGAAGCGAAATATGTTAATGATACAGTCGAAACCTATGAAGTTTTTGGCCTAAGCGAATTATGTTTAGTAGTTGATAGCGAAACATGCAAATTTGAATTTTCAAGCGAAAAAGTGTTGAATCTTCAAGCGTAACTTGCAACGTTTTACAAGCGAAATATGCAATCCTCAAAGCGAAACATGTCAATTTTAATTTCATGGTTTTTCTATTGATTTTGTAAAATTCCGTAAAGTAAACTTTTTCCTTCTCGGTTTTAATCATAGAGTTGTAAAATCCCGTGGAGGTTAATTGCATTCTCTCATACCACAATACAATCAACACTCTTCATAACATTAAGATCTGTTAAATCCATTCACTACATCATCAAATGTCAAATTCAAATACCAATATGCAACTCAATCATCGAATTGCTCTTCTTAATGCTATCATGGATAGCGGGGTAGTAAAGATCGTCACTAATAGTTAGCAGGGTAATTACAATTAGTGGAATCAGAATTATGAGATACATGTGGACACCAAATTACAGTGAACTCATCACTAATTGTCTCAAAATCCACCATACAACAGTATTCAATAGGCTGAGAAAGACAGTCCGTTGCTAAGGTTGTTCTAAACAACTACAGAGAGGATATGGAGACTGTTAAGAATGTTTCACATGGACATACGTGATACTGAATGCTAAAGCTGAGCTGTTCAGTTCATTCTCACAGGATATGATAACGATATTACTCCACAGTTGATGCTTGTCCGAATGATGTGAATGTAGAGAAACCATTGAAATCGTTTGAAAACAAGGTGAATCAATCAATGTTCACGATCTTGAAACCAATTTATATTGGGAGTTTGGAAAATTCACATCACTGGATGGTGAATCACTTAAATCGTATTACTCACGGTTTTACAAGATGATGAATGAGCTTGAATCAGTGTCATGTTACAAATCATCAAGTGAATGTCCAGTTCTTACTTCAACTACAACCAGAATGGCAAAAGGTTTGTAAACACTTGTAAAGCTGAGTCAAGAGCTGAAGACATATCTCTATCATATACCTTTATGACATCCTCAAAGCAACACCAGAATGAAGTCAATGAGATAAAAGCTGAAAGACTAGCACGTACTGCTAATCCACTTGCACTTGTTACTCAAAACACTCAATATTCCTCCACCAGATCACAACAATCTACCAGAAACAGAGGAAAAGCAATTGTTACCTCTTCTGCTCCTATTATGATCCAGAACCGATACGGTTATGAAGATGGGAGGAAATGTCAAGGAAAAGGAGATTGCAAACTCATGGCTATAATTTCTCTCTCGTTTAAGAAAATCTACAAACCTACCAACAACAACCTTCGAACTTCATCAAACATTAGTCGAGTTAATCAAGATAATTCTCTAAGAATCAACAGAGGCACTGGGTATGATAATCAGAGGGCAGTCAATGTTGTTGGGGCTAGGGAAAATGTAGGTACTCTGGTTGTGCAGAAAGTCTGGGATCAGTGTTTTTAACTGCCAAGGGATATGGGCATGTATCAAGGGAATGTCAACACCAAAACAGGGTAAGGATATTACTGCTTTCACAAAGGAAAAGATGTTTATTTGCAATCAAGAGGGAAGATTGGGTCTAGTTGAATGACAGAACAAGCTGATTGAAAGATGTTTATGATGATGAGTTGATGATCAGGAATTGGAAGAATCCATTTTATGTACATGGGACAGATCAAGAGGTTACTCCGATCCAGTTGACAATTCTTGGACCAATCTTTGCTGTTGATACAATGCATAAGAGTACAAAACAATAATGAAACAATAATGGGTTTGCCATGGAAAATGAAAATCTGAGCAACCTGAATCTAGTAATGAATATATCTAAAGGAACAAGGTGACTCCAATATCACTAGTGATTCATTGGATATTATGCTAAGTGATAATCTTGATTCAAGGAAACGTGATTTGCTTGCTTCTTTTTTTTTTTTTTTTTTTTTCTTTTTTTTTCTTTTTTTTTTTTTTTCTTTTTATCATTTTTTTATTTTTTTTTTTTTCTTTTTTTTTTTTTTTTATTTTTTTCTTTTTATATTTTATTCTTTTTTATTTTTTTTTTTTTTTTTTCAAACAACAATTTTATCTTTTTTGTCTTTAATTCAAGAAACTAAAATATTGCAAATTGATGACAGCAAAACCGAAATAAATTTTTGGAATCATTAAACAAGGCTTTAGTTGATAAATTGAAAGGTGAAATTGAAGATTTCAAAACTTAAAATAAAAGTTTAGAATCATCAAATAACCATTTCAAAGAAGCAAACAACGAATTGTCTAAGCTATCAGTTGATGTTTAAAGACCTTAAGAAGTTCCAAGCGGAACTTGATAAGTATAATGATGTGAATTATGCGTCAAAGGTAGAAATTGATTGTGTAAAAGCTAAAGGGGACTTAATGTCATACAAAATCGATTTTGAAAAGTCATCTAATGCAAATACTCGAAAAATAAATGATTTAAATCAAATGATTTCGGATATGAAAAAGGAGCTTTGTGCACATCAGAAACCATACTCCATAATGTCAACAAGCAAAAAGAGGCTCAGATTAAGCTCTGTACAAAACTCGTGAAGAAAAGGAACTTGTTTAAAGTCATTGCTTTAGAAAAACAAAGTCATGGTTTTGAATGATCATTATATATAAAAACGGTCATTTTATTCAAACAATGAATATGCTTAATACGTAATTGTTAAATGTGTTTTGCTATTACCTGAGTCCTCAGAATGTCAAAGAGCGAATCCTCGTTCTGTATGATATAGGTTGCTATAATGATAATCTTGCGTTAATGTTAGCCCCTGAATCTGACGAAACGATTCGTCTTGACAAAGAAATTCGATCAAAATTAAGTGATTTAATCAGACCGTTTGATTATGAAAAGTTGAATAATCTTTATGATTTGTTCGTTCGACAACGGGGAAAAGTCACTGAACAAACACTATTTACCAAAAACATCAAAGAATGAGTCATACATCTTCTATTAATGGAATTTTCAAAGAGTCTTTTGTAACATAACAACTTTGTTAGAAAACAAATGATGGAATCCATTCATTTGGGATCAAAGTGTAAAAGCTCTAAAGAACTTTTCAAGATTAAAAAGAGTGTTGACACGATTTTTGACGGGAGTGGAACGTTGCAAACAAACAATCGCCAAAAGATCATTTTTGGTAACAACGATCCTTTCATTCAAACACAATAGAAGTGGGAAATTTTAGCCCCCAAATTAGCAAACTCAATGCGGACTTGAAAAATTTCCTTGTGATTTTTGAATCGAGAAATGGTTGCTGATTTGAGATACTTTAATTCTCTTAAACATGAAGTGGACTCTCTCAAATCTCAACTAGAAACTCAAAAAACATAGTTTTTGAATGAAATTGACTGACTTTCAAGGGACCATTACTATGTTGATCACATGAATGCAATACTTGGTGTGTACACTGATCTGGATGAAGTTACTAATTTGCAATGTGATTACTTAGAAACTATGGAAAAATGTGAACGTCTTGAAAAAAGAGCTTTCAAAAAGTGAACAAGTCAAAGAATTTTGAAAGCACTTCAAGAAATCATGCTATTCATCTTGTACTAGATTTACAAACAGTGAAAAGAAAACGATAAAAAATGACAAATCTTTTAAAGAAAATCAGTCAAAAGTATTTTGAAAGAACATTGAAAACAATATTATGAAATTTAAGACTAGAAAGCACAATTACAGACAACGAATTGCATAAGTGAATTGAAAGAAACTATAGAAATGATGAAAGGGAAAATCTGTGGAAACTAAGTTTGAAATAAATCAATCGGTTATTCGACAACGAATGCTTATAAAAGTCAAAGACAATCAATTTTGGATAAACCAGCTACTTTTATTATTCAGATTTTAGCAAAGAAAGATTTCTAAAAGTCAAGCTAGTTACACACAATATTGTGTCCCATTGATTTTTCGAAACTAGTCACTGCACAGATTTTGCCTCGAATGTGTTACCAATTTTCTAGAAACAACAATGTCATTGCACCAGAATGTTATAACAGTGAAAACAAAGCCTAATCAACTAGTCACATCAGTTGTCCTCAAGACATTAGGAAAACTAACAAACGCGTGTCTTTCTCTATAGGAGTAATTCCCATACTAGTGTTAGCAGACCAAGCTTAAGAGCAATCAACTAGAAGATAGAGTCATGCCTAACAATAGTCAAGGGAAGAAGCAAAATGTAGAAGACCACCATAGGAATTTTAAGTTTTCTAATAATAAAATGTCTGTAACTGCGTGTAATGACAGTTTGAATGCTAAGACCTCGAATGTTAACTTTGTCTGTGTTACTTGTGGAAAATGTGTGCTGAATGACAATCATGATTTGTGTGTTCTACATTATATTCAATGGCGTGAATTCTAATAGAATAGAAACATTGGCTGTGGCCTATTAGTACTAGAGAACCCAAGCATAATGTGAACCAATCTGTTGCAACATCCAGTAAGAAAATTGTTGCAACAGACTCCACTGTCAAGAAATCTAGCCACATAACTAGGAAGTTATATGATCAAGTTAGTAAGACATGCAGTTGGTGGTATCCTAAGTATACACCACCCAGATACAATTGGAAACCTAAGTCTCAAATAGGAAATGTTAACCCAAACGTTAGTATGCCTCTAGGAAATGCATCTAGAACTGCTAATATTTTGCATAAGACTCCTAGGTGTTCCACTGTGTCCAATACTCCATTGTCTTCTAATTCTTTTGCAGCTCGTAGAGATAATTCTATTCATCGTCGACTCTGGGTGCTCAAAGCACATGACCGGAAATCTCAAACTTCTAACTAATTTTGTGGAGAAATTTCTAGGAACGGTGAAGTTTGGAAATGATCAAATTGCACCAATTCTTGGTTATGGAGATCTGGTTCAAGGAACTATTACTATCAAACGGGTATATTACGTCGAGGGGGCTTAATCATAATTTATTCTCGATTGGTTAATTTTGTGATGAAGACTTTTGGAAGTTGCTTTTCGGAAGTATACCATGTTCATATTCGTGATTGAAGGGAAACTGACTTTTCACAGGTTCTGTGGCATAGTTTTGTATTCCATTACTCCTTCAAGAACTCAACAACTCCCAATTCCAATTAGTTAATGGCTAAATCAACATCGTAAGAATGGTTATGGATCGTCTTCTATCTCATTTAAACTTGACCCATCAAACTTGCTTCCAAGAAATATATATTGGGAATGGCCTTCCAAAAATTAAAATTCGTAAAGTATCTGTGTTCTTCGTGTGAGTTGGGGAAGCAAAAGAAAGTCTTTTCACACTAAGGACTACCGAGCTCAAAAGACGGTTACAACTTCTACACATGGCTTATGTGGTCCAATGAGGTGAAAGTATTAATGGGAAAGAAATGTGTTCTCGCTAATTATTTGATGACTACTCCCGATATACCCGGACTCACTTCTTGAGGTCCAAAGATGAAACACCTGGAGTTCTCATTGATTTCCTCACACTTGTCCAAAGAGGACTTCATGCTCAAGTTACAACAGTTCGAATTGACAAAGGCATGGAATTTATTAATAAAACTCTTCATGCATACTTTACAAAAGAGGGAATAAGACACGAAACGTCAACTGCTCGAACACCTGAATAAAACGGCGTTGTCGAAAGACGGAACCGTACTCTTGTTGAGGCTGTTCGAACAATGCTAAGCGCCGCTAAAGCTCCTTTGTTCTTCTGGGCTGTGAAGCAATTACAAATTCATGTTTAACCAAAACGATCACTTGTAATTCCTTGAATGAGAAAAACACTTACCATATCATCTATGCTGAAACTGTCAGTTAAGTTCTTTAACATCTTTGGTCTCTCTTTGCTACATCATCAGAGATTGGTGAAAATCTTGATAAACATGAAGGAAAGGTGAGCATGATTTTTGTTGGGTATTCTACTCAGTTAAAGGCTTACGGAGTATTTAACAAGAGAACAAGAATAATAGTGATACAATTCTGTTAACTTGATGAATTGCCTCAAATGGTGTCCAGATCACGTCAGGTTCTGACCCCAGTCCACTTGTTCGACACGGTACTGAACAAGGACAGTTTAAGTCCGGTCACAAAGTCAAGATAATGTTCCTCAAGTTGCTGAGGACAGACCAAGTCAGAATGAGCTGGAATTGCTATATAGTCCAATTTTTAGTGAATTTACTCTATGGAACTTCCTCCTGTTGTATCAAAAGTCTTCCAGTGTACTTGCTGCTGATAATCCCGAATAAACGTCCAACAACATAAACACAACTCCACACTTCTAACAACAACCGATGTTGCAAATCCACCTCACATTGAACATTCAATCAAACCATCAAACACCAACTCTAGTACCAACTGTCACTGCACCTGAGAACATTATTCAAGCAGAAACCGATATCGAAAATGCATAATTTGACGACGATAAATTTATCAACATTTTCAGTACCCTGGTACAAGAACAAGGGGAGACATCGGCTCATCATGTTGATTCGTCAAACATGCATACTCTCTATCAACACCATCCCTCTACACAACGTTGGACAAGAGATCATCCATTAGAACAAGCATTCGAAATCCTTCTCAATCAGTTAGAACAAGACGTCGGCTAGAAAAGAATGCAAGATGATGAATGTTCGCCACTAACGTGAGTGTACTGAATAAAGAACATCAAAGAAGCCATTGCTGATTCTGCATGGATTGAATCAATGCAAGAATAACTTCATCAGTTTGATCGATTAGATGTATGGGAACTAGTCGACAGACCACTTTGCAAAAATGTCATTAACTTAAAGTAGCTCTGGAAAAACAAACGTGATGAAGAAAATACTATCATTTGCACAAATCTTGTCTTGTAGCTAAGGGATATACTCAAAAGGAAGGAATTGATTTCGAAGAGTCATTTGCACCAGTTGCTCGGTTAGAAGCTGTACGGTTGTTCATTGCGTATGCTACATACAAATCATTTACAGTGTACCAAATGGACGTTAAAACAACATTTCTTTCGGATCCTCTAAAGGAAGAAGTGTACGTAAACCACAGTATGGATTTGTTGACCATATCATGCGACAATGTCTACAGTCTCAAGAAAAAAAAAAAAAAGCTTTATAGGGTCTCAAACACAGCACCAAGAGCGTGGTTTGATGAACTCTCTAATTTCTGGTATCAAGGATTTCAAAAGGTTCTATTGATCAAACTTGTTCATAACTAAACATGGGGAAGACATATTTCTTGTGCAAATTTACGTTGATGACATAATTTTTGGTTCTACGAACCCAAAACTTTCAAAACGATTTAGAAATCTAATGCACAACAAGTTTGATATGTCTATGATGGGGGAGCTAAAATTCTTTTTAGGATTTCGGATCTACCAATCCTCGTGGTCTTTATTAAAACCAGAAGCTAAGTATGCTCAAGAGTTACTTAAAAAAAGTATGGTATGACCTCATGTTGATTGTTGTACACATTGGCTACAAAATCCTTGATGCTGACTTGCGGTGGTACTCTAGTCGACCAAACAAAATATCGTAGTATGGTCGGAGCACTCATGTACCTAACAGCAAGAAGGACCAGTTATTTATGCATGCAACATGTTATTGTGATCGCTATTTAAGCGGAAAACGATGAGAAACATCTCATCGAGGTTAAGCAGATCTTCTGGTCACTCAAAGATCCATTAACATAGTTCTGTTATCCAAAGGACACGTGTTTTGAACAAACTACTTTCTTTCAGTTTCGGCTCTTACGGGTGTCTTGATTACGTAAGAGTTACTTTAGTTGGTTACAACTTTTAGGTGGTGATAAGTTAGTCAGCTGGTCATCCAAAAAGCAGGACTGCACCTCAATGTCTTCAGCAAAGCGGTATGTGTCTTTATTTGCGTGTTGCACACAAGTTCTATGGTTTGAGACCAATCACAGTTATGGCTTCCACTTTGATAAATGTTGAATTAGTCCCAGATTAGTCCCTCTTATTTCATTCGTCTTCATTTTGTCTCATCAAATTAAGAATCCCAACATTTATCACCTATTTGAAGTTGAAGTGGAGTTTCACAGGTTTGTGTTCTTATCATATCTCAAATGGCTTACAACATTTGGAGAGATAACTTGTTCGTGCTTAGAAACGATGTGACGAAGACTTGACAAATCTAGCAAAAGGTGTGTGATTTCTCTTATGGTGCTCAATCCTCACATTTGCTATCACTTTGGTTTTGTGTCTCATAGAAGATGAGGGTTTTTGTTAAGAGATTGCGGTCTACTTATATTTCACAGATTTATTTATGAGTTTGGAGTCACGTGGATAGTACAAGACATAAGATACAAGTTTGGGTTATTCTACTTCAGTATGAAGTTGGTTATACTTAGTTTTCTTCATCAGTGATCATTACATAGAGCCTATAGAATTGAGGATTCAAGAAATGGTTAACATATAGGTTTCAGGGGAAGCTTATTGCCAAAATGTTTAACCATCAGGATCTGGTTATGATTCTTGATCACTTGAGTGAAAGGTTTTCGTTTACTAATGCTAGGTGTTTTTACTATACTAGTTTATAGTTTCTCTGTCTTAAGTTCATTTATATTTTGATGCATCATGGTGGGGTAATTTGAGACATTTGAAGGCTGGATTAGTAGTGTAGTTATATGATTTGTAGTTGTAACAGATTACAATTGCTTATCTACAAGATCCACTATTGGGTTATGACAAAAAGGGAAGAGATGTTAACAGGTACAATTGCAGAACGTTGTAGATCCTGGTACAAGGAAATTACTAAGGGAGAAGTTTGTTTCATTCAGGGAGATCCATGATCTCAACTTCAGTGGAAGCTTTGATTTCATCAAGCTTTATGATGAAGTTCGTACAAGAACATGTTTGTTTTGTCATCATCAAATAGGGGAAGATTGTTGGGAATTATAGATTTGATGAGACAAAAGAACAAAAGAATGAAACAAAAGGATCAAAATCGTCATTAAAGAATTCTACAAGATGTAAGAGAATATGAAGATTTCAGAGGATCTCCTTAAGAAGATAAAGATAATAGAAGATATTCCTTAATGTTTCAAAGATTTAGTTGTCTAATGTTTATCTTCCTTTGTAAGTCTTGGACTCCTTATGTTATAAAAGGAGGTTCCAGGCGTGTAGTTTATGTTATAAAAGGAAGATTATAGAGTTTGAAAGAACTCGTTAGATCGTTTAAGCTCAGATTGTTTAGATCTTTATATCTAGGATTAACAATAACAAAGATTGATAACATGCAGCGGAATATAAATAAGAACATCAATGTTATTGAACAAGGTTTTATTATTAATACTCCAAGCCCCAATATTATTTGATCAAGATAATACGGTTACCACCTGTAACAGGGATCAACGATCCTTGAGGCTACACTATCTATTAACTAACTATCTAACTACTATAAGTCTACACACGTTTTTCTGTGTCTAGACTCTCATTGGAAGCACACTATGATACACACACGTTTCTGGATACAAAAACTATGTGTCTATGATCTCTTTATATAGAGAGATCATGACTTACAAAGGAAGCTAACTAAAATAGAATATTATGTGAAGAGCCTAATAAATCATTTAAATCTTGATCAATATCTTCTACAATCTTTATGTTCTCCACCAGCTTGTAGAATTCCATTGTAAACGAATTAGTCCCTTGTTGTTTCATTCATCTTCATTTAAGCACATGTAGTTTTGTAATCATCAAATCAATAAACCCAACAATCTTCCCCTATTTGATATTACAAAACTATCTCCATGAGTAAAACAATCTTCAATGCTTCCCCTTGACTTATGATATCCTTGAACATGCCACCACACACAATAAGCTGTAAAATCAATTAATAACCTATAATCTTCTTCCCATCCTTTTTGTAATCATTGATAAGGGTCTTTGTAGATAGGCACTTGGATCATAATAGTACAACATCATATACCACAACTACTAATCCAGCCTTCTAATACTTAAAATTGGGCCCACATTACGACCACAATAAGAAAAAGGAATCTGAAGTAAGTTAGAAAGTATAAAAACTAGCCTCGTAGTAATAAAGATCAGCAGTAGTAATGAAACACTTCCCCTCAAGTGGTGCATGTAGATGGTTAAACATGTTAACAATAAGCTTCCCTTAAAAAATATGTTAACCATCTCTTGAATCTTCAAATTCTGTAGGCTCTATGTAATGATCACTGATGAAGAAAACTAAGTATAACAAACTTGATGTAGAAGTAGAATAACCCAAACTTGTGTCTCATATCTTGTACTATCCACGTGACGTCAAACTTATAAATAAATCTATGAAATATAAGTAGACCGCAATCTCTTGACAAAAATCCTCATCTTCTATGAGACACATAACCAAAGTGATAGCAAATATGAGCATTGAGCACCATAAGTTTGTAGATCACACACCTTTGCTAGATTTTGACAAGTCTTCGTCACAACATTGAAAACACAAACAAGTTACCTCCAAATGTTGTAAGCTATTTGAGATATGATAAAACACGTACCCAAGTAATTCCACTTTAACTTCAAATAGGTGATAAACAATATTCTTTGTAACCAATTAAATCAATGAATACGAGCCTTTTAAACATTTAAGAACATTTAAAACCAAATCAATCTGTTCACTTCCCCTTAAACTAATCAGTAGTAACCAATAGCAGTAACTCCTTCTTGGCAATATTAAGTATATGGGCAGCAAAGCGAAACCTTGGTTTAAAGTTCAACAGTAGAACTGCTAAGATTTACCCTAGTAGCACATACTTAATACTTTGGCCAGCAGTAAAATTATACTAGCAGCATTAATCATACTAGCAGGATAAGTATAAACTGCAGGCATTAACCTTTAGTGCTAGCAGCATTTAACATGAACATGGCCTGCACTAATCCTTCCTTTTGGCAAGCAATTTAACCAGTTACTTTGGCAGTATTAAATTTCCTTTAGTTGACACTAACTTTCAAATAAGAAACACTAATAATCAGTAAGCTAGCTAGCACTAACTTCAAGATAAGGCTAAGCAGTATTTAACTACCATTGGCATCAATAAAATCATAACCGATAGCATACTAAATATATGCTTCCAATTTATAGGCCTTATATGTCTGCTGCTTCTTTGTACCTTTAATCTTGTTGATACTTGTTGCTTCTTCTCTTGTTCATAGCATCGACTGCTTGTTGTGTCAAACGAAAGTCAACAAACTTCGTGTATTCTTGGCAATATAAACAACAACGCGAGCTGTACTAACTTGTAACCACTATTTAAGGATACCTTTTTTTAAGTATCCAGACGATGCTTTTTAGTGTCACAAAGCTGTCATGAATCCGTCACAAATTAGCATTCTCCTTAAATGAAGCATCGTGTTTAGTGTAACACAACATTGATATCGAACCAAGAAACACTTGTTGCCCTTCCCTTGATGTCGTTTATACACAAAAACATGCTTTCTGTTTTGATTATAATTAGGGTTTGACAAACCTTAATGTTGCCGAATATGACTAGTACCCAAAACAGAAAACTTGAACCTTCTTTTCTTCATAAACTCGACATCAAACACACCTTGTAGATCCTAGATCAAGAGCCCCATGGCTCTGATACCAATTGTAGAGTCTGAAAGAACTCCATAGATCGTTTAAGCTCAGATTGTTTAGATCTTTATATCTAGGATTAACAATAACAAAGATTGATAACATGTAGCGAAATATAAATAAGAACATCAATGTTTTTAACAAGGTTTTATTATTAATACTCCAAGTCCTAATATTATTTGATCAAGATAATATGGTTACCACCTATAACAGGGATCAACGATCCTTGAGGCTACACTATCTATTAACTAACTATCTAACTACTATAAGTCTACACACGTTTTTCCATGTTTAGACTCTCATTGGAAGCACACTATGATACACACACGTTTTTGGTTACAAAAACTATGTGTCTATGATCTCTTTATATAGAGAGATCATGACTTACAAAGTGAAGTAACCTAAAATAGTTAATGAAATTAAATCATTTAATCTTGACAATATCTTCTACTATCTTTATGTTCGCCACCAGCCTTGTAGAATTCCTTGTAAACAAAATTAGTCCTTTGTTGTGTTCAATCATCTTCATTTATAGCAACATGTAGTTTGTTAATCATTAATAATTATACCACAACAACCAGAACAAAGACTTATGGTATTGAAGGGTAACTGGTTATTATACTCGGGGGTTCTGATGTAACCATATACGAATCTGAAAGTGAGAAAGAGTCTTGGGGTGACAGTGATGATGAATATGAACATGATGAAAACAATTCTAATGATTTAAGTGATGAAGGTGACGATGATAATGATGGTAATAATGGCAATGATGGTGATGATGATGATACTAATGATGATGATAAACAAGAAGGTGATGACACGAATGACGATGATGAAGAGACTGATAGTGATAGAACTGAGTCAGACAGAATCAAGATTCCTATTCTCGATCAGTCTACCACTGAATACTATGAAGAAGAAGAAGAAAAGATTGATGATGAAGAAACGATGTATGATGATGAAGACGATGAGGTCACTAAGGAGTTGTATGAAGATGTGAATGTGAATTTGGGAAATGAAGACACTGAAATGACCAATGCTGATCAAGGAGCCTCAGAACAACAAAATGTTTCTCAAGAATCAGGGTTTGAGCAAGTAGAGGAAGACGCTCATGTAACTCTTACTCCGGTCCTTGACGCACAGAAGGCTGATGAACCTGTACAAAGTTCTTCTGTCTCCTCTGATTTTACAAGCAAGCTCCTAAATCTTGAGAATCCATCTCCAGCTGACAATGAGATTGCTTCATTGATGGAAACCTCAGCTCGTCATGCAATGACAGTTCCTGAAATCACATCTGGTTTCACTACAACTATTCCTCCACCACCTTCATTCTTCAATCCTCTTCTACAATATGCAACACTAGCTCCAACACCAACAACTTCTAAAGCTACAACCTCAATTACTTCTCTTCCTGCTAGTTGTTTATTACTAATGCTAGTTTAAGTTTCTACTATCTTAAGTTCAATTATCTTATTATGCATCATGGAGGGTAATTTGAGACATTGGAAGGCTGGATTAGTAGTGTAGTATATGATCGTTACATGGATAAAAACTTGGCGAAGCAATAAACAAGGCCATTCAAGCACATAATTTTGACTGTAGAAAAGAAGCTCAAGCTGAGAAATGGGAGTATATATAACTCGTTTGACTCAACGGTGAGAACAATTATCAAAGAGGAAGTCAATACTCAACTACCTCAGATTCTTCCTCAAGCGATCTCAGATGTTTTAACTCCCGTTATTGAGAAAAATGTCACTGAGTCTCTAGAAGCTGCTGTCTTGACAAGGTCTTCATCTCAACTACAGTCTTCGTATGAGGCAGCTGCAACACTCTCCGAGTTTGAACTCACAAAGATACTCATAGACAAGATGAAGAGGAACAAGTCATATGACATAGCTGACCATAAAAGGGAACTTTATGATGCATTGATCAAATCTTATCAAATTGACAAAGATCTCTTTGTTTCATATGGTGAAGTCTTTTCATTGAAGAGGAGTCGAGACGATAGAGACAAAGATCAAGACCCCTCCGCTGGATCAGACCAAGGGACGAAAAGAAGGAAATCAAGTAAAGATGTTGTGTCTTCTAGAGATTCAAGGTTAAAGGAAAAGAAGTCTTCAAACACCTCTAAAGACGCTTCCCAATCTCAACATAAGTCTTTTGGTAAGTCTGCCCATGCAGAGGAGCCAAGTCATATTGTTGAAGACTCAGGCATGCAACAAGATCAAGATTTCATCATGGGAAACAATGATGACCAACCCGCTGACAAGGAGGTTACCAAAGCTGTCTGGCTTAAGAAACCCGAGCGACCTCCAACTCCTGATCCTGATTGGAGTAAGAGACAACATGTTAACTTCCGACCTTCTCAGACCTGGATAAGTCAAGTAGCGCGTGCTGAAGAACCTCCCACTTCATTTGATGAGCTTAATGATACTTCATTTGATTTCTCTACATTATTCATGAATCGGCTTAAAATTCCAAATTTGACTCAAGAAATTCTGGTTGGACTGGCATTCAACCTGCTCAAAGGCACTTGCAAGAGTATTACAGAATTAGAGTATCATTTTGAAGAATGTTCCAAGGCTACCACTAAACGTCTTGACTGGCATAACCCTGAAAACAAACCGTATCCGTTCGATCTTAGAAAGCCTCTTCCGTTAATTCAAGATCATCAAGGATGCCAAATTATCCCTCAGGATTACTTTATTAATAACGATCTAGAATATCTGAAGGGTGGAGATTTAAGCAGACGATACTCAACTTTTGTAACAAAGACAAACGCTGATACCTATGATCTCAAATGGATAGAAGACTTGGTTCCTAAATTGTGGAGTCCCGTGTAGGTGAAGTATGATCAACATTTTTGTTAGTTAATACTGTTTTTGATTGATAGGGCCTTTTTACAGTTGATTGTGCTGATTTTGAAAAACGTGACATTGGTTTAGCACTAAAAACTATAGATTTGGGATGAGCAGTATTAACTGTCCTGGCAGTATTAAATGGTTTTAGGCCAGTTTTCATTAAAACTGCTCTTGGAACCATGTTCCTTTGAGCATTAGGGTGAGTCCTGTTGGTAGTATAGTTGTAGTTCACCCTGTTATAATTATTCCCATATACCATCCTTTCCCTTTGATGGTATTTACAATGAGCCTGCACATGATCAAAACTCCCACAAATGAAGCAAGCTTTGTTATACATCACAAAATCACTTCCTAGTTGATTGGACTTCTGTCCATTCTAGTTTCTTTGATCCCCCCTAGGACTTTGTGATCTATACATTTTAGCATACCTAACTGAATTTTTAACTGGTTTTTCATGATTTTTAGGTTTGACAAACTCTATCTTTTTATCAACAAGAAAAACAGTTTCTTTATCAACATTAAGTGGAGACTCAACAAAGCTACTTGTGTCTTCTGATACTTGTTCTTTTACCAAAGAGTCATCAGAATTTTCCTTAGAATCATCTGATTTTTTATCACAAACAATGTTAGACTCTAGCTTACTATCCTTAGAACCATAACTTTTGAATTCAGGGTCTTTGAATTCATCAAGACCAGAATAAGACAAATCAAGTTTTGTAGGTCCATTATAGATTAAAGGATGGGGTAGAAGAACAACATTTTACCCCAAACCCTTTTTACTTTTGTCAGTTATTAGACTCCCTAACAACTTGTCTAGGCTCTTTGAGGCATTATTAAATTTCTCAATTTTAAATTCAATACCCTCTTTTTCTTGCTTAACTTTTTCAAACTCACTTTTAAGCACATTTATTTCATAGTCTTTGCAAGCTACTTCCCTTTTAAGAACTGCAACTTCTTCACTAAAAAGAACCTATTCTTTCTATATGTGACAAGTTGTTCTTCTACAGTTGCTAAACCTCTTTTTAAGTAGTTGCTGTAAATTCAGTTTGATTAAGCTTCACAACTAAATCATCACACTGTTTCTTAAGAGTTTCATAGTTTTTCAGACAAGTTTTAGTGCAAGTTTTATCATTATATACCTTAGAGTCTGAAAACACCATTAGAGCCATGTTTGTCTGAACCTGTTCTTCTGCCATATCACTCCAGTCAAAACCTATACCATCTATAGCCAACATTGCCTTTGAAGATGTGTCTTCATTGTTTCCTTGTTTCCTAGTGTTGTCTTGATATCTGAACTGACCCTCTTTGTTCCTTGGTGCTCTACATTCCCTGGCAAAGTATCCCATCTTGTGACAGTTGAAACACTCTACCTTGGATTTATCATACCCAGCAGTATCATTAGCATTAATGAAAATTTTCTTGCCTGTTCTTTGAAAGTACCTTTTTGCCCTTATACTTAGCAGAGAGAGTTGCCACTTCAGATCCATTGCTTCTAGATCATCTTCATAAATTTGCTTTAAGTCTTGCTGTAGGAGATTAGAACCATTGAGATTCTCAACCATGAAAGCATACACAATATTATCACTGAAGTTAGCAGTACTAACTTAATGACAAGCAGTGTTAATATTAGGGCTAACAGTACTAACTTCATATGCAGGATTAGCAGTATTAACATCATTAGTACTGCTAGTGCTTGGAGCAGTCATAAAGGCTAAGTTTTGAGCACCACTACTTGCACCAACAGATTTCTTTACATCTTGTTCAACAATTTTGAAGTTGTTGTACAAATCATCAATGCTCATTGTTTCAATATCAGCCTTATTCATCCAGACTACAACATGAGTATTCCACTCAGGAGGCAAGCTTCTCAGAAATTTTGAATTTAAGTCTTCTTGAGTGATGACCACACCCAAAATTGCAAGCCTACTAACAATCTTCTGGAGCCTGTTAAAGATAGAGTCAAGAGACTCTGTGCTTGATGCACTAAAATTTTCATATTGTTGCTTCAACAGTGTCTTCTGTGTTTTCTTAGTGGCTTCATTGCCTCCAAATCATGTTTCGATAGCAGCAAACATTGTTTTATCATCACTGTATTGACTAAAAGTAAGTTGATGTTCATTGGGAAGAGCCATGGGTAGCAAGATTTTAGCCTTCACATCATTCTTCTTGTTGGTCTTTTCTTCAGCAGTTACAGGTACTGACATCTTTATAACAGAAGTACCATTCTCTTGTGATGTTTGTGGTACAGATACCCATGAGTTACCATTCTCTATGACCTCCCATAGAGCATAGTCTTGTACCTGGAAGTATTGCTTGATTCTTATCACCCACATCTCATACTCACCAAGTTTGAGTATAGGTAGCTTAGCAGTAGTATTACTCTGTGCAGATTCAAATTCCATAACTTCTAGATCAAAGTTTCAGAACATAAGGTTCTGATACCACTTGTTGTTTAGAATTTGGCCAGATATTAATATTGAACATAAGCCAGATATTATGTTTGCAGTATGTGCATGTGCCAGATTCTAAGTTACACCAAAGACATTCAATCTCTTAGCAATCAAGAGAATTTTTAGATATCTAAAAGGCAAACCAACATTAGGCCTTTGGTATTCTAGGGATTCTCCATTTGAACTAGTTGCTTATACTGATAGTGACTATACTGGAGCAACTCAAGATAGGAAGTCAACAACTGTAGGTTGTTAGTTTTTGGGAAATAGGTTGATATCATGGCAATGTAAGAAGCAAACTGTGATTGCCACCTCTACAACTGAAGCTGAATATGTGGCTGCTGCTAGTTGCTATGGACAAGTACTCTGGATTCAAAATCAATTGCTAGATTATGGGTATAATTTCATGAATAATGTTATTAATATTGATAATAATAGTACTATCTGCATTATTGAAAATCCTGTTCAACATTCTAAAACAAAACATATAAAGATTAGGCATCATTTTATAAGAGATTGCAATGCTAAAAAGTTGATTCAAATGGTTAAGATTAACACTGAACATAATGTAGCAGATCTTCTTACAAAAGGTTTTGATGCTGGTAGATTTCAGAACTTGGTCTCAAGTATTGGAATGCTCAATCCCTAATGCCCAAATCTCTTGCTTGTTTTTGTAAAGTTTGTTAAATGTTAGTACTGTTAAGTCTTTGTCAATTAATACTGCTAGTTATAATTAGTTCTGCTAGTTATATTTAACACTGTTTGTTAAAACTGTTACTTATAGTTAGTACTGCTGGTTGTTTCTATGTAACACCCCCAAATTGGGTCGCAGCGGAATAAGGGTCCGGGGCGTGTTACTTCAAGATCAATAGCACAAGATATA
>BQNB010040907.1:0-44068 GCA_026074375.1 Tanacetum coccineum | reverse complement strand
GACCCGGGAACACTCTATACTACTTCTCGGTATCATTGATCTTGTTGATTTTTAGACTTATATATATATTTTATATTTTATTATATATTATATATATTTACAGTGTGAATTTCACCAATCAGGGCTAGTAACCAATTATTGTGGAACCGATTTTCAGACTTAAATACTTAGGCTTGTGGATGGACGGTATTCAGTTATGAAGACCTTAAACTATTAAAGATTATTTGTCTTTTTTATTTTATTTAACACCAATTAATGTCTATCCCGTGTCTTATCCTACCCTATATCATTCTACATCCTAACCATTGGTTTTGCTCGAATGAGGGATTTGAATGCAATCATGTATGTTTATTCCATCGTTATGGATGTGTATATGTGATTTTATCGCCCTTGTTAGTGTAACGCTTTTGGTAAAGATTGCAGGATGATTTACCCTGTTAAACCTGTGTCTTACCCTTGTTGCCTTTAAGATTGTTTAGACCCTAATTCTAGCTGGTGGGGATTTGTATACTTTCTAAGCTTATGATATAATACATGCTATGACTGTGCAATTGAGTGATCGCCCCGAAATGAAACACTTAGATTAGTCATGAGAGTTGAGTGTTTTCAATCCCCTTTTCGTGATGTGTTCGGATTTGATGTTTTTTAGCATAAGTAAATTATGAATTCATTTCTCCGAATAAAATTGGTGAAATCTTTTTATAAATTATTCTAACAGGTCTACTTGAGGGCAAGTAGAAGTCAAGTGTGGGGATATTTAATAATGTTGGTCCCTAATTCGTGATGAACATATAACTATATATTTAACACGAGACCATTAAGATACTAATAACACAATTTGTACTTTTCAACGTTTAATTCTGATTAGAAATGAATCAAAGAATTGTATCAGGTTGTTGGCGGAACAACAACTGGGATTGAATGATAAATAAACTCTCATAATATGAACCACAAGCATCTTCGCTTAGTGAGTTCTAGGAGAGGATCAAACCTATCAATTAATACTTTTGGCGTTAGGTATTTTTGTGTATATTTAGAAATGGATACCATATAACACTACATTACAACTGATATATAAAGAAGAGGAAAGCTTCTCCTAGAAGTTTTGACAAAAGTCAAGCCCATGTGCACCCATGTGCTCTTTCCTTCAAAGGACAAAAGCAAATACTTAAATAACTGTTTGCTTTTTAGCAACTCTTGTACTTATGTCATACTTTTCTTCTTTATGCATTTGATAAAGATAAAGCTTTTGCTTACATAAAGTACAAGTAAACCACTCTTGTACTTTATTTCTTCCTTTGCTTTTAGCTTTAAGGAAGTTCCCGCCATTGCCAATCTTTAGGTTGTAGTGACGATCTTCAGGGAGTTAGTAAGCTATTGTCAATACTTACTAACTCTATTATCCTAAACTGGACCTTTCTTCACTCGCTGAGAACCGCCTCAGTTTGTGCCAAGTCTATTTCTTCAGAATCTGAAGGACTACTTAAGGATGACTAGCTGAACATAAATGTGTTCAACGACTTAATTAACTACTTAGGATATTTTTCATACAAATCCTGTATGAGGGATAATTAGGCTCTAAATTGGCCCAACAATCTCCCCTATTTGGATAGAAATATAGCCTAAGTTTGATCAGAAGTAAGTGAGCAACACGGCTTCTTCTTACTCTGAATTACAACAAATTAAATGGCATAAAGCTTGCTTCGCTGTAGAAGTGAAGCTCTTGCTAAGGCTTACTTCAGTTTTTGTTCGTTAACCTAAACTGAAGTGAAGATGCTTTTTCAGTGCTTACTTCAGTTTCTGTTCGTCAACCTAAACTGAAGTGAAGATGCTCTTTCAGCTTGTTTACACTTCTCGATTCTTACTTTGTTGTAAAAGTGAAGCTCTTAGTAAGGCCTTCGCCAGTTTCTGTTTTGCAACCTAAACTGAACTGACGATGTTGTTTGACTACTTGAAGAGCTGGAGCTGACGTAATTTCAGCATGACACAAGCTGAATATAGTTCAACTTGTTTACACTTACGCGATTTTATATTTAAATCTTCTGAGAGACTGAAGAGCTCAAGGACTGACCCAACAATCTCCACCTATTTAAATATACAAATAGCCTAAGTAAAAATCAGCAGTAAGTGAGCATAGCGGCTTCTTCTTACTCTGAGTTACAACAAAAATAAATACAAATAATTGTATACCTTGTTATAAAAGTTGCTGAAGATTCTTCATCTATTCATGGAGATTCAGTTTAATTTGGTGACTAGTTTCATGACTGGTTCGACGTTCAAGAATTTAATTCACCGAAAGATGAAAACTGAAAGGGGTTCAATTTGGCTTCAGTGACTGAGTTCAAAACTGAAAGTTCTGCTTTAGCTTTGGGAGTTAGCTGACCTATGTTTCAGCTTTGGAGGTTCAAAAACTAAAGGAATTTAAGTTTAAGATTCAGCGGACTGATTCAACTCGGCTGGAGGGTTTCACGTTGATATTTTGTTTTAGCTCTGTATACACGTGACCTGTTACACGTGACCCACATTATTAAACCTACATAATCCAAACCTACTGAAGTTCATCTACTCACATAAACATGATATCCACACTATATAAACAAAAGCCACTTGAGGCTCGTTTATTTGAACCCACGATGCACACACTTCTTTTATATTTTAGTTTCTCAATAAAAACCGAAATTTACTTTTATCAATTCCACTAAACACCGAATAAGCACCTACACGTCAGTTCCACCCCTTCTTCTATTCTTCAGTATATAAAAAACTGAACAACCTTACAACCTGAATCCCCCTTTTTTGGTGGCTCACCAGCTTAAAACCCATTGAAGGTCTATCATTATTTCCATCTCTTTAATTTTAGATAAAACTTCAGGTGTAGTGATTCCATATCACAACTCCAATCCTAAAATCGAAAATCAACCCATATCTCATTCTTGAAAGAAACCCACTGTGCTTTCTTGTGTCGCTGGAATGAGTATTTTGTGATGGGTTTTATTTGTGACGACGAGAGCTAATAGCTCGTGTTGTTGTCATTGTTCTTGTGAGTTGATGTTATTGTTGCGGGATTTTTTTTTGTTTTTGGTTTTGAATGTGCGAACAGATCGACATATCTGTAATTGGGTTTGATTTTGTTGTAGTATAGATTTGTGTTTGTTTTAACGTGAGGGGTTGATTGGATTTGTTGAGATGATTTTTTATTGAGTGATTTTTTGTTTGAGGTGTGAATCTGGGTTTAGGATTATGACGGTGATAAGGATTTTTGTTAGTGGTTTTTTGTTTTAGACGTGAGGATTGATTTGGGTGATGGATTTTTTTGTTTTATGATTTGTGACGTGATGTGTTTGTGTGTGATATTAGATTTGATTTTTTTGCGGTGATTGTTTATGAGTTGTGTGTATCTTGTTTTTTTTGTTTGGTTATGGGCTATGGATGATTTTATCTAGTTGGTCAGATTAGATATATGTGGTTTTTATGACAAAACTGAAGGAATGTTTCTTCAGTTTTTGTATCAAAAGGTGTTTTGGTTTGTTTTTGGGTTGTTTTTGGTTTTTTTATCAATAATAGTGTATATCTCTCCTTCAAAAGTTGCAACATCATTAGCAATTTTTGAAGATACACATTATTATGATATAGCTCAAATGTTATTTGTAATCCTTTCAAAAGGATCCGGATCATACGAATAATTCATTGGCTCTGGATACCACTTGTTGGTCCCTAATTAGTAATGAAAATATAACTATATATTTAACATGAGACTATTAAGATACTAATAACACAATTTGTACTTTTCAACATTTTATTCTTATTAGAAAAGAATCAAAGAATTATACCCAGTTGTTGGCGGAACAACAACCGAGATTGAATGACAAATAAGCTCTCCTAATATGAACCATAAGCATCTGCGCTTAGTGAGTTCTAGGAGAGGATTAAACCTATCAAATAATACTTTTGGGCTTAGGTATTTTTGTGTATATTTAAGAATGGATACCATATAACACTACATTACAACTGATATATAAAGAAGAGGAAAGCTTCTCCTAGAAGCTTTGACAAAAGTCAAGCCCATGTGCACCCATGTACTCTTTCCTTCAAAGGACAAAAGCAAATAGTTAAATAACTATTTGATTTTTAGTAACTCTCTTAATTCTGTCATACTTTTCTTCTTTATGCATTTAGGAAAGATAAAGTTTTTGCTTACATAAAGTACAAGTAAACCACTCTTGTACTTTATGTCTTCCTTTGCTTTTAGGAAGTTCCTGCCAATGCCAATCTTCAGGTTGTAGTGATGGTCTTCAGGGAGTTAGTAAGCTATTGTCAACACTTACTAACTCCATCATCCTAACTTATACCTTTCTTCACTCGCTGAGAACCACCTCAGTTTGTGCTGAGTCTATTTCTTCAAACTCTGAAGGACTACTTAAGGATGACTAGCTGAACATAAATGTGTTCAGCGACTTAATTAACTACTTAGAATATTTTTCATACAAATCCTGTACAAGGGACAATTAGGCACTAAATTGGCCCAGCAGATAACATCAAATAATTGATACTTTTTAGTATCAAAATTCCCTATGAAATTGCTTATAATTGTGTTATAAATATCTGAAAACATTACTTAATTGCTTATATTAAGTTTTCAGGAACAATGCAAGCATTTGAGTAAAAGACGCGGGATTTGGACATGGAATGCAAGCAATCAAAGGCATTTAAGGCTTTTACAGCATAACCTCCCTGCAGGAGTTACGTCGTAATCATGATTAACGAAGAAATGACTCAGCATCAGTTATTACGACAAAACCTCACCATCACCTTTACGTCGTAACATATAATTTAAAGAAGATTGTGTATCCGAGTCAGCATTACGGCGTAACCAGGGCAATACGGTTAGAAAGAAAAATAATCTGAAAGTAAAATAAGCTAAAATCACGCCTAATAAGCTTCATATAAGTTATTCTAACCACGATAAGCAATCACAATCAACCCCTTGGCTACTGATACCACATGTTATTCCACTTTGCATCCATGATCACAACCGAAACCACATAAATCTTAGAGAAAGAGAAGTTTAGAGAGAGAAAGCTAAAGAGAACGAATAGAGAATGGAAGATTACTATGTGTGAAATGGTGAACAACACCCTCCTAACATGCTTGGAGGGTGGTATTTATAGTCCATGTCTATGTTAGCCTTATGGGTTTTCTTTTGGGCCGAGCTTGGCTTTGAGCCCAAAACACGGAAAATATTAGATTACAATTCATGCCCGTTAAACCCGACTAGCCTATTACAAATGAAGATTAACAAATAACTAAGATAACACATAACATTCTTGTTTGACTCAATACAATTAAGGCTAACACAAAAGGTAATGGACAATTCACTTAGGAAAGCTACTGCCATTTTTTATGAGCCTTTAACACAAAAGATAGTGAACTTTTATCATACTAAATCAAGTTTAAAAATTTTAAAAACTGAAAATAAAACTAGTTCATTCATCATTCATGCACATCATTCAAAAAACATAACACATTCAAAAACTAAAATTGGTGCATCATGTCATATTAGCAAGCTACTACTTCAAGAATCAAGATCATTAATTCATAATTCATAACTACAAGTCTTGAAGTATACAACAAAATCAATTAATCATATCTAACAACCTAAAGGCTAAAATCAAAACGTAAAATCAATGATTCACTGATCAAGTGACATTTGACTTGTGATCATGTAATTTGGTAATCAATAACACCATTTTAGATATGTTTAAACAAATTAGCAAGGTACTACTTCAAGAATCAAGATCATAAATTCATAATTCATAACTACAAGTCTTGAAGTATACAACAAAATCAATTAATCATATCTAACAACCTTAAGGCTAAAATCAAAATGTAAAATCAATGATTCACTGATCAATTGACATGTGACTTGTGATCATGTAATTCGGTAATCAATAACACCGTTTTAGATATGTTTAAACAAATTAGTTCATAAAAGTAAAAGTACACTTTGGGTTTTGCCTTACCATGTATCTGAATTTGACCAAATGATCATTCCTAGTTTTCCCCCTCTTTGGTGAGCAATTGACGTTTAGTTTTCTAGTTAGTACGTGACATAATTTTACAAAACAAAGAAATTACATGCTGGGCTTAATTTTGTTGAGGGAAATTTAAGATTTGGGTGAGGGCATGATAATAATAAGCCCATTAAAAAAATTGCTATAAAAAAATTTTAGGCAGTTTGTTTAGTGCACCCCCTAGTGTTCCATATGCCTCTGCCCTTGGTCATCATCGATGTCTATCAATATACAATTTTGTTTAGTATGTATTTTTCTCTTAGGTGATTTAAATTATATATGATTGATTAATTCTCAAGGCTTGTGTAGTTGTGTTTGTATTTTGCTCGTGTTCACATACTGTAATTCTAAAATTACTTCGTCATGCTCGTTATATAACGGGCCGGATTTAGAGCTTTGGTTAAAATTTATAGGGGTGTTCAGTGCTTGGTTTAACACCGAATAAACTGCGAAATAAACTGAACCGAAATCGAGTAAAACCGGATCAAAAATTTTAATTGGTGCGTGGTCTGGTTTGAAGCCGAACCGAATTATTTAATTGGTGTTTGGTTTGGTTATCATTTGATAAAAATATAACCAAATCAACCCCAAAAAAACAAAGATCTCTATTCACATAACAAAATTTAAATTATATATAGATATTTTTATCTTATCATCCTAATATTGTAAAATATATTTTAAAGCAATCACTCTTCAAATTAATCATTGATGCATATCGAAGACCGGGAGCAAGATGTTACATACTTGATTCCAATAGATTCACATATACAGTATCCACTCCTACTATTATTTCACAAATCATATATCTTTCACTAAAAAAATGAATCAACAACCCCTTTTGGAAGCAAATCACAAGAAAGCTTAGACCTTTTGATTTGTTATGTTTATTTGAATTTTTAGGTTTTTATTTGTGACTTTCATATTATATTTTGAAGTTTATTTGAATTTGATTTTCTTGATTTTAACCGAAACCAAACCTAACTCTTGGTTTTATCAGTTCTATAATTACTTAGGTTTGGTTTAATTTTGACTTTAAAAATTGTCAAACCGATGATCCCGAACAGTAAAACTCAAAAATCTAAAAACCAAACCGATGAACACCCCTAAAAATTGGGTTCACATTTTTTTATTTGCTAGTTAAGAAATTCGGTATTCAGAATATAGTTGTGGATGTTATAATTGTTTTTATCTATTGTGCCTATTTAACTGAATATTAACGAAGGATGAGATCAATAAAGATAAAAAAGCTAAAAGATGAAACTAAAGATTAAATATCTCACAAGTCGTTAATCAATAAATAAAACTAATTATATCATTGTGTCAAGAATAAAATTATCTTTCTATAAAGATCTAACACTGTTTACTTTTGAGAAACTTTTTTTATCGTTTATTGCGAATTTTGATATACTACACTATAAATGTAAATCTTTAAAATTCACCTACTTTTTCGTGTTAACCCAAACCCAAAACCACATACGTTATCCTTAAACCCTAGAACCGTAACCCATAAACCCTAAAGAACTTAACCCATAACTCCTACCGTAACCCCCAAACCTAAAAACTCTAACCCCAACATAAAAAACCCTAAACCATAACCGTCAAGTCTTAAGAAACCTAAAATTCCTTAATCCCTAAAAAGCCCAACCTTAGCCCTAAAACCTAAACTCACAAAAAGTCAAAAAAATAAAAAAATATCAAAATTTAATGATGTGAGATATTAAATTGAAGGTAATATGATGAGGTATCATTTTATACATTTTTTCGGGGTCATTTAACCACTCAAAACATGAAAATATGCTCTATTATTACACTAAATCCTTCTTTTTGTGTAATTAGCATTTAGGAAGCACTTGGATGGAATACACGTGACTTGGGCTCGATTCGGGAAGAAATGCGAAAAATATATAACTTTTCAGCTTTGTGACCAACATCGTGACGTGGTCAACAGAAGTGCCTAGAAAATGAAGTTTTGATCAAGTTTTGTGACGACTCAGTATGTGGAGGTGGCGTCACTAAAAGTTCATAATGGTATCACAAGCTCAAGCCGACGATGTCACAAACCCTTGTGATGGTGATGTGGCGGATTGCAATACTAAAGTTTTACAATTCTCCTAGGCAGAGTACCTAATCGTTACAGTGTAGTACAGACAAGACTCGGGGGGATTGATCGTTCTTCATGAGAATAGTGAGGTAGGTTCGAATTGTATGTCAATAAGATCTAATGGCTGAGAGAAGAGTATTTTTGTGTTTTTATGTTTTTTTAGTAAGCAAGTAAAATCAATATTTTGAGAGAGATGGTTTTAAACTAATCTAAACTACTCCTAATTATGCAAAAAAAGTAAAAGTGGCGTGAACTCGTATAGGTAAACAAACATGCTCACTTAATCATGTACTATTCCCTAGTTGATCCTTCTAACTTATTACCTTGTCACCCTCATTAGTGTAATGTGTAAGTATTCGCCTTTTTCAATTATGAGTTGGTTAGAAACGTGTCTAAGTGACTACATAAGTAAGAGCTCCTTGAACACATCTCGCTTACCCTATAGTAAATCACGCTCAATAAATACTTAAATAGTTATTCTCCCAAACGTGAGGGTTTCACTTAATCCAATCATGTTTAACTAGACGTCTATGCTAATGTAATATCTTATAACTAGTTTTCTAATGCCTAACGTGCACATCACTAACAAGAAGCAACAAATTATTAGTAGGGGTAAGAAGAAAAATGCAATGTAATCATTTGTTCAGGACTAAATGTTATTTGGTTTGTTCAAAAAATATTAACTTTTCTGTATTTTGTTAACTTTCTTGATCCTATGTGATCATTTGTTCAGACAATATTATTTGGTTTTGGTGATGACTATGTTAATTATTAGCTTGGAACTAGTACTGTATTAGCCTTTGGAATGGGTTATTTTGAATTTTGAAATGGGTCATTTTGACTTTTGAAATGGGTCATTTTGACTTTTATGAAATTGCTTTTGGAACTAGCACTTGTTTATGTAAGATTGTTTAAAGGTTTATAGTTTGTGGTTTATGGTTTATTTTACCACTTGTTTATGTTGAATGCTATTAGATGGGTCAATCTTTACATTCAAAGAAAACCAATAACATTACAATCACTTAAATTAGATTCAAAAGTAGTTCCATATCATAGGTTCTTGCAAAATAAAAGTCAAACACTACAATAACATAGGGTTTTTAATTTATAAATATAATCACCAAATTAAACATATAGTTAAAAATTACAAACACTGCAAATGTTTGTAACAACCTCAAAAATGGGTCGCAGCGGAATATGTTTCCGGAAGCGTTACTTCATAATACCATTGCACAAGTCATGAGGGAACGACCTTTAACTGTGTCATTTGAAAGGAACTCTTGAATTATTTAGACTCCAATGCATATCTCATAAGCCAAGCATCTATTTCACCTGAGAAAAACATTCTTAAAAGTGTCAACATAAAGTTGGTGAGTTCATAGGTTTGTTTAAGTATAAATGTTGAACCAAAGTTTTGTAAAGTATGAATGACTATTTAAATCCATGTATGTTCCCCAAAATGTATGTATGAATGTTGTAAATCAAAAAGTTATAAAGTATGCATGACCATTTCAATCCTCAAATAGTCACAAAAATGTACAGTATAGTTGGACCACTATTGTTCAAAGTATGTATTGTCACTTTATTCAAGGCAACGTAAATATTTATGTGTGTATAAAACAATGATTACGATTACTCTACGTTCATGAAACTGCTGCGTAGACTCATATATATGCCACTTTATTCAAGGCACCGTAAGTGGTCGTGTTCGTATAATTGTTGTGTTCTGACTTGCTATAACGTTCGTTTTCTCGGTGATAGCTAATCACCCAAATGGGGATGTTACACATGAATAGATCTATTTCATAACATTCGCGCTCACCCTCCAGGTAATTCACAGTTCAATCCGCTTAAGCTAATTCGTAATCATTTGGGTAAAAGTAAATTAATGTCCTTGTTTTCAAAAATAAAGTGAAATAAGCAATGTATTTCGTCCCAAAATAAGTAATTGAGTATGTAGACCAGTTTGTAAAATAAATTGTAAATGCACATGTAATAAACTCAAACCCATCATGTAAATGAAGTTGGTAACAAGCATGTTCTCACCCCAAAATTTGTAAAGTATATGTAAAACAAGTAAAACTTGGGGCTATAAACTCACCTCGAGTGAATGAATAACAACGTATATCACAGAATAGAAAATGCGCCACTAAAACGCCCGAATGCAACCTAATTCTTTATAGGTCGTATGAGCACTAATCACATTGATTAACTAATACCATATATAATTATATATAGCTACATCACCATCTAATTGCGTTTGTGAAATAACATTTGAATCGCATTTGATTATTAATAATCGTGTAATTGTACTCGCATAATCGAATAAATAGTTCAATCGCCCTTGTGGAATAATATTTACAAAGTTTAAGACATGTATAAATATTATGTAAGTGATTCTAAAATATTTCGCAAAAATTTATATTAAAAATGAACCAACACTATTCACGTCAGAAAATAGTGCACAAGTATAAAATAGTGCGTATCTTTCTCGTTTTAAGCCTGTTTGGTATGTTTCTTACGTCCACGCTTTTGTATTAAGACGATGTATCAAAATATTATATTTTCATATTTTGATTCCCCCAGTGAACAGTGGTTTTTACTGTTCATGGACTTTTATAAATTTTGTTATCGTAAACTCGTAAACGTCGTAGTATATTTGTTTTAACTCCGTTTTAGTGATTATTTCGAGTACGTCTTTGCAATTAAAAGTTTTATCAAATTAATGATGTTTCCAAAATAAATATATCTGATGCAGACAGTAACTTTTATAAAATTATTTTTATAAAAGTATTTATTATCATAAACTTGCGTAATTCGTAACTCCTTCGTTATTGAACCAAAAATTATGATTCTTAATGTTTTGGAATCCTAAAAATATGTACTATCTGAGAAAAATAATCATTTATATATATCAGAAGTAAATCTTAAATTTTTTTTATAAACGCGTTTATTATCGCATAACTTATAAATGCCGTATCTTCTTCGTTATAAATCCGTTTTTCGAGTTCTTTATATACCCACAATCCTTGTAACATGTAGTATTTTATAAAATCATAAAATAAATATGTTAAAATTCGAATTTGATCAGACCCTTTGAGGTTTTTGTTAAAAACAAGTTTAAACTTGATTTTTGTAACTTTCTAGTTTAGTACACTTGTTACAAGTCCATTACAACCCTTAATATCATATGTCTTACATAATTAAGGTCCTTAGTCCATCATTTGTCCAAATATTGTCCAAGAATCACAAGATCCATAAGTCTACATACTTATTTGTTCATAAACTTTAATAAGTACACTTTTTAGGTAACTTGTTTATATACTATTTTTATACATAAACCACACTTGTACAATACTTATACATCTAATCTTACATGATATTAACATTCATATAACATATGTAAAAGCATACCAAAACATAACCAAGTGTAAAAATCTATTTTACAAGTTAAATAAGTTTCCTAGATGGTGATTAACTACATAGCCATTATATACATAAAATCATGAATGTAAAGAGATTAAGGTTTTAGGTAACCTTAATATAATGCAAGATGATGAACAAAAATGTCTAAACGCTTGTTTAGCAAACAAACCCTAGCTTCCATGTCTTAGAAAACCCTAAGTTCAACAAAACCCTAATCTTGAACCTTCTTGTTTTAACACTTGTCAACCTTAAACCAAACCTTTTAAACACCTTAGGATATCATAGATATGATGTAGGAACACTTGTAAATGTGGTAAATAAATTTTGTATGGATGGTTTATGGTGGTGATGTTTGGCCGTGGGTTATAAGAGAGACAAAGGGAGGATATGTAAAGTTTCTCACTTAGAAAATGAAAAGTGTATGCGTATTCTATCTAGTTACTAGTTTATATACCATGAAGACTTAGTCAAGATTGCTTAGAAAGTCTTGGGACAAGATAAGGATTTCTAGGAATGAAAATACCAAGTTACTAGTCATAGTTGGTAAAACATAAAGAGTTGGTGTATGGACAATATCAAGTTGCAAGTTTGAGATATTTCTCTTGATATTTTCATCCATATCCAGTTATATATGTATATACGTGATGATATTTTGTAAATTTTGATTATTGGGTACAATTGTGGGTATTTGTTGAAGCGTAGAAAAGTTTTGGTGGTTCCGAGTATGCCTAAATGCATTAAGTTGCGACACATAAACACTTCACGTAACTAATAAAAATAAAATGAACAAAGTTCATAATTATCCTCAAAATAATTACTTAACACTTGCTTGATGTAAATATTTAATTGTTTGATGCCCGTTTACATTGAATGATAATTTTTAGCTTACGCCATTTAAGTTAACAGTTTCAATTTAAAAGCAAACATGTACAATACTAAAAATAAATAGTGAATTTATTGACGACGTACAATGACCCTAAAATACGGTGTGTTATAGTCTCCTCCTGTTAAAAGAATTTCATCCCGAAATTCAGTTTGAGTTGCCTTCCGAAATGGTGTTAATGAAGAGGTGTGGGTAAATATTTTTTTTATGAACAGTGACTCCAAAGGTCACTGAACAGTGACCAACAGTCACCCCTTTCCTTTAAATACCAAATTTTTATCCTCCATTTCTCCACACAACACTAAATCTTTCACTTAAATTTTCTCTTATCCAATCCTCAAAAATGTTGCATATCATTACACTCTTGGTGATGGCGAGCACGGTAGCAATCGGCATTTATCTTGCCTACGTCCCATATGAAGAAGAATTTTAGTATCTGGCCTTTATTCTAGCGATTCTCGTTCTCCTCATCGTCCTTGCTATTGGCCTGGATCTATTTTGGAAGGAATAAATATTATTGCTAGGAGAGGGTTGTAATAAAACTTGTATTTCCTTTATGTTCTTATGTAATCTTATTTCTAAGATAATAAATGGATGTTGTGGCAATAAATCTATTTGTTATTTTTATTTATGTCTTTCAATAATTTCGTTACCACGCTTGGTAACTCGTTTGCATTCCCCTTCTAAATTGCTTTATCTTGAGCGTTCAAGATTAGTGACGTTGGTTTAATATTTATTATTGCGTCTAAGGCTCGGCTCCTAGTGGATTATTCATTCCCTTCGGCTTAATGTGTTAGTTATAACTTTTTTTTGATGATGTCGACTTTATATAGTAAGGTGGTGTAAGAGTTTACTTAGTGATTATTATTGTTAGTTTGGTTCTTCGTGATGATTACATTATGAATACGCACGCAAAACTTGATAAAAAAATTATCTCTTGACAAGAAGTTTTAAGGTGACTACTCTCAGCATGGACATGGTCCTTCCTGAATTGTACATAGGTGATCAAGCTATGTATAATTAAGGACTAACGATGCATTACTCATTTTTGTCAAAATAGCGTTATGATTTCAGAATGTCTTACATGAATGATTAGAGAATTAGATTAGATTGGCAGAAATTCTAAAATACATAGATTTGATAGATAATTTGAAATCATTCGTACAACATGTAGGTCCTTGTGTTGGATCTGATTAGCCTTTTGTAAGCCAATAGCTAACTTGAATAAATCCAAATCAACTATGTGAGAGACACTGACTATGAATATCAAGTGTTAATGCGGAATCTTAACACAAATATTAAGAAGAATATAATACTAACTTTGCTATTGATTTCTATTAAGCTTCAATGCTTCTATTTGTTATATATTAAAAACTCTATGTCGTAGGGTTCCTTTTATACACCAAGGAAACCCTAGAAGGCTTTACAAAACGTGTGAAAGGATAATGCATATCCTTTCCTAAGATATCTCCTAAGATATCTCTAAGATAACTATTATCACTATTCTGTTACATAAACAGACTTAACTAAATAACACCAGTACTAACTATAGTACTGCCACTCTACCAGTACTAACTATAGTACTGCCAGACTTAACTTAGTACTGCCAGACTTAACTTAGTACTGCCAACAACTAATTATAGCTACCGACTTAACTGTTATACTACCAGTATTAAGTCTTTTACAATATATTTCCCAACACAACACAACGGGAATTTAAGAGAAAAATATCAATGATAAATTCTTAATTGGAATAGGAGTCTAAAGCATTGATATCATCCTTCATGTTGTTAAGGTCATGATTAATTTCTCTTCCTCATAAGGCATGCACCATTCCACGTGCTCAAGTACCTCCAGTTTGGTTTCCATGGTTTTGGTTCTTTAACTTTGGGCAATCACTCTTGTATTGCTCTTGATTCCCACATTCATAGCAAGTGGGGTTTCTCTGATTGTTAGTAGCAGCAGGACTCCTACAGTCTCAGGTCAAATGACCCAACTACTTGCAGTTTGTGCACTTTACAGTGCACTGGCCATTGTGATGAAACTTGCACTTGTTGCACAATGGTAGAGTTCCAGCATACTCCTTCCTTTCACCAGACCCATCGGTATAAGCTATAGCCACAACTTGCTTCTTGGGAGGTTGTTGTTGAGCTTGGTTGTTGTTATCATCTTGATTCCTTTGGTTCTCTGTCTGACGTTCAGCAAAAGTGCGGATTTTCTTATCCATCAGTTCCGTTGCCATTTCAATTGCCTCTTGCATTGTATTAGGCTTTGATGCAACCATACTTCCGTGAATCATGTCGGGCAAACCACTGACATATCTCTCAATCTTATCTAATTCTTCAAGAAACATTCTAACACACAACAATGCCAGTTCCTGAAAATGTTAGTTGTACACTATCACATCGGTACCTTTTACTTTCAAGTTCCACATCTCGACCTCGAGCTTCTTAATCTCGCTCCTCGGGCAGTACTTGTCGGTCATCTTCTTTTTCAGGTCTGTCCAATTCATTCCATATGCAACATCGTGACCAACAGTCCTAACATGGGAGTTCCACCACGTTAGAGCACTTCCAAGAAGAGTACAAGTAGAAAACTTGATTTAGTTTTCCATAGAGTAGTTGCTTATACGAAACACAGTTTCCATTTTCTCAAACCATTGAGTTAATTCGACAACTCCTTCAGTGCCCTTGAAATTTAGAGGTTGGCACTTCATGAAGTATAGGTAAGTGCACTCACGAGCAACTCGTTCTGTCCTTCTAACACTCGTTCTCGAATTATAACTGTCATCGCCATTCATGCTTCTGTCAGCATCACCTGCTACCAATGCATCGACAATGCCTTGGTCGATCAATGCCTTAAGCTGGGCATTGGTGACAGGTGTGGTGGTGGTAGTCATAGTTAGTTTGACCTCGTTTGGGGGGGGGGGGGGGGGGGGGGGGGGTGGGGGGGGGGGTGGGGGGGGGGGAGGGGGGGGGGGGGGGGGGGGGGGGGGGGGGGGGGGGGGGGGGGGGGGGGGGGGGGGGGGGGGGGGGGGGGTGGGGGGGGTGGGGGGGGGGGGGGGGGGGGGGGGGTGTGGGTGGGGGGGGGGGGGGGGGGGGGGGGGGGGGAGGTGGGGGGGGGGGGGGGGGGGGGGGGGTGGGGGGGGGGGGGGGGGGGGTGGGGGGGGGGGGGGGGGGAGTGGGGGGGGGGGGTGGGGGTGGGTGGAGGGGGGGGGGGGGGGGGGGGGGGGGGGGGGGGGGGTAGGGGGGGGGGGGGGGGGGGGGCGGGTGGGGGGTGGGGGGGGGGGGGGGGGGTCTTTTTGTCAAATCCGTTGATAGCTGATAGTTTGCTAAAAACTATAAGGTTATCAATGCACCTTGTTACTACAATGAAGCATTGACTAGTCCATAGCAAACGGCTCATGGTAAAGACATATCAAATCCGTTGATGGCTGGTAGTTTGCCAAAAACTACAAAGCCAACTTAGTTGGATGTTGCTGTGTAGCTGTGAAGAGAAGACAAAGACTAAAAGACAAAGTATGATCTGGTTTTTCAAAGAACATCAAACAGATCATCATTCAAGAGAAGCTAAGGACTTAAAGACATGCTTGGATACAATTCTCAAAAGCCCAAACTAAAGACAACTGAAGAAACTTGAAGTTAACAAGTGAAGTTCAAGTTTAGGGGAGGATTGTTAGGAATTTTGTATAACAGACTTAATTCTGTTAGTATTATAGTTAGTTCTGCTAGTATAATAGTTAGTACTGGTAGAAGGATTATCATAGTTAGTACTGGTAGTGTTAAAAAGTTAATACTGCTTATGTAATAGTTAAGTCTGCTTACGCAGAAATTAGTTAGAGTTAAAGATATGCATGAGATATCTTAGGAAAGGATATGCATTATCTTTATACGCGTTTTGTAAAGCCCATTAGGGTTTCCTTAGTCTATAAAAGGAACCCTAGGCATAGTCAGTAGATATAGTTCTACACAAGATCATAGAGATCGAATAGTAATCATAGTTTGTAATCTGTAACCTAGGCAGATTCAAAGTTTAATATAAAAGTTCTTTTGTGGTATTCATTATTGTTCTTCTTAGCAGTATTGATTAGATTCCGCATAATCAATAGTGCTCACTCAGTGTTTCATCATTGTTACTTTAGATTTATCTAAGGCAACAAACCCTTTACAAGCTGAAGGTTTAGATCTATTCAGTAAATCGATCCAACAAGTAAGATGGCAGAACAAGACATTCCTCCACCCATAATTACTGCAATGAAGATCCCCATCATCAGGAAGGGAGAGTACGATATATGGAGCATGAGAATGCGCCAATATATCTGTCATACAGACCATAATCTATGGGATGTTATTGTCAATTGAGATTTAGAAGAAGAGCCTGCACCAAGAACTGGAGAAACTTCTACTCCTCCTGCTCCTAAGACTGCCAAACAATTGGCTGCAATAAGGAATCAAGAAAGAGTTAAAAGCATCTTGCATTTAGCAATACCTAATGAATACCTCCTCAAGTTTCACAATGTTGCTGATGCTAAATCACTCTGGGAGGCAATCAAATTGAGATTTAGTGGTAATATAGAATCCAAGAAAATGTAATGTTTTAAAACATCAATTTGAAAATTTTTCTACTGCATCAAATGAAAGCTTGGACAAAGCTTATGATAGATTCCAGAAACTGATAAGTCAATTGGAGGTTCATGGTGCTCCAATTTCAAAGGAAGATTGCCCTCATCATGAGAAATAAGCCAGACATTGATGAGATTGATATTGATGACATTTACAACAATCTTAGAGTGTATGAAGATGAATTGAAAAGGTCTTCAGGTTCCAACTCTGCTTCTCAGAATTTGGCTTTTCTCTCCTCTGAAAAAATCATTAGTACTGGCAGTACTAATGAAGTTATAAAGTAATAACATATATAATTCTAATTTGGCTTTTCTCTCCCACTCATAACTTTGATTAACTAATAACATATATAATTCTATATAACTACATCACCATCTAATTGCATTTGTGAAATCATATTTATAAAGTAAAAACGTTTATAAATACCACGTTAGTAAAAACGACGTAACTTTCTCGTTTTAAGCCCATTTTGTACGTTCTATACGTCCACGCTTTTGTATTAAGATGATGTATCAAAATATGACATTTTTATATTTCTAACCCTCTGATGAACAGTACTTTTTACTGTTCATGGACTTTTATAAGATTAGTCGTCGTAAACCCGCAAATGTCGTATTTTATTCGTTTTAGCTTCGATTTTAGTGATTCTTTCGAGCACGTCTTCCTAATTAAAAGTTCTATAAACATATGATATTTTTCAAAAATATGTATCTGATATGAATAGTGATTTTTACTCTTCATAGTTTATAAAATTATTTTTATAAACTTTATTTATCATAAACTTGCGAAATTCATAATTCCTTCGTTATTGGTCCAAAAATTATGATTCTTAATATTTTGGAATCCTAAAAATAAGTACTATCTGAAAAAATAACCATTTTTATATATCAGAAGTTAAGAGTCAATGGTATTTATAAAATTTCTTTTATAAACTCGTTTATTATCACGTAACTTGTAAATATCGTATCTCCTTCGTTATAAATCCATTTTTCGAGTTCTTTATATGCCTACGATCCTTATAACATGTAGTATCATATAAAATAATAAAATAAATAGGTTAAAATTCAAATTTGATCGGACCATTTGAGGTTTTTTGCTAAAAACATGTTTAAACTTGATTTTGTAACTTTCTAGTTTAGTACACTTGTTACAAGTCCATTACAACCCTTAATATCACATGTCTTACATATTTAAGGTCCTTAGTCCATCATTTGTCCCAATATTGTCCAAGAATCACAAGATTCATAAGTCTACATACTTATTTGTTCATAAACTTTAATAAGTACACTTTTTAGGTAACTTGTTTATATACTCTTTTTATACATAAACCACACTTGTACAATACTTATACATCCATTCTTACATGATATTCATATTCATATAACATATGTAAAAGCATACCAAAACATAACCAAGTGTAAAAATCCATTTTACAAGTTAAATAAGTTTTTTAGATGGTGATTAACTAAATAGCCATTATAAACACATAAAATCATGAATGTAAAGAGATTAAGGTTTTTAGGTAACCTTAATATGATGCAGGATGATGAACAACAATGTATAAACCCTTGTTTAGCAAACAAACCCTAGCTTTTAAGTCTTAGAAAACCCTAATTTCAATAAATCCCTAATCTTGAACCTTCTTGCTTCAACACTTGTAAACCTTAAACCAAACCTTCTAAACACCTTAGGATATCTTAGATATGATGTAGCAACACTTGTAAATGTGGTAAATAAATTTTGTATGGATGGTTTATGGTGGTGATGTTTGGTCGTGGGTTATAAGAGAGACAAAGGGAGAATATGTAAAGTTTTTCACTTAGCAAATGAGAAGTGTATGTGTATTCTATCTAGTTACTAGTTTATATACCATGAATATTTAGTCAAGATTTCATAGAAAGTCTAGGGACAAGATGAGGATTTCTAGGAATGAAAAGACCAAGTTACTAGTTATAGTTGGTAAAACATAAAGAGTTGGTGTATGTACAATATCAAGTTGCAAGTTTGAGATATTTCTCTTGATCTTTTCATCCATATCGGGTTATATATGTATATATGTGATGATATTTTGTAAAATTTAAGTATTGGGTACAATTGTGGGTATTTGTTGAAACGTAGAAAAGTTTTGGTTGTTCCAGGTATGCCTAAATGCATTAAGTTGCGACACGTAAATACTTAACGTAACCAATAAAAATAAAATTAACAAAGTTAACAATTATCCTCAAAATTAATATTTAACACTTGCTTGATGTAAACATTTAATTGTTTGATGCCCGTTTACATTGAATGAAAATATTTAGCTTACGCGAGTTATCTTAACGGTTTCAATTTAAAAGCAAACGCGTACAATACTAAAAATAAATAGTGAATTTATTGACGACGTATAATGACCCTAAAACATAGGGTGTTATAGTCTCCTTCTGTTAAAAGAATTTTGTCCTGAAATTCAGTTTGAATTGCCTTCCGGAATGGTGTTAATGAAGAGGTGTAGGTAAATATATTTTTTTATATGAACAGTGACCCCAACGGTCATGAACAGTGACTGCAACGGTCACCCCTTCCCTTTAAATACCAAATTTTTATCCTCCATTTCTCCACACGACACTAAATCTTTTACGTAAATTTTCTCTTATCTAATCCTTAAAAATGTTTCATATCATTACACTCTTGGTGATAGCGAGCGCGGTAGCACTCGGCATTTATCTTGCCCACATCCCATACGAAGAAGAATTTCAGTATCTGGCCTTTATTCTAGCGATTCTCATGCCCATCATCGTCCTTTCTATTGGCGTGGATCTATTTTGGAAGGAATAAATATTATTTCTAAGAGAGGGTTGTAATAAAACTTGTATTTACTTTATGTTCTTATGTAATCTTATTTCTAAGATAATAAACGGATGTTGTGGCAATAAATCTATTTGTTATTTTTATTTATGTCTTTCTAATATTTCGTTACCATGCGAAGTAACTCGTCTGCGTTCCCTTTTAAATTGCTTTAACTTGAGCATTCAAGATTAGTGACGTTGGTTTAATATTTATTGTCGTGACCAAGGCTTGGATTCGAGTGGGCTTATTCGTTCCCTTCAGCTGAACGTGTCAGTTATAACATATTTTTTTGTCGACTATTTATAATAAGATGGTGTAAGAGTTTACTTAGTTATTATGATTGTTAGTTTGGTTCCTTGTGATAAATACATTTTATGAATACGTACACAAAACTTGATATAAATAGAAAATTATTTCTTGACAAGAAGTTTTAAGGTGACTACTCTCAGCATAGACATGGTCCTTCCTGAATTATACATAGGTGATCAGGCTATGTATATTTGAGGACTAACGATGGTATGCTAATTTTTGTCAAAATAGTGTTATGATTTTAGAATGGCTTACATGAATGATTAGAGAATTGGAGTAGATTGGCTGAAATTTCAAAATACATAGATTTGATAGATAATTTGAAATCATTCGTACAACACAATGGGAATTTAAGAGAAAATACAACGAGAATTCTTAAAGAAAATAGAGTCTAAGCATTGATATCATCCTCCATGTTGTTAAGGTCTTGGTTGATTTCTCCTCCTCCTAAGGCATGCACTATTCTACGTGCTCCAATACCTCCAGTTTGATTTCCATGGTTTTGGTTCTTTAACTTTGGGCAATCACTCCTATAACGCCCTTGATTCCCACATTCATAGCAAGTGGGGTTTCTCTGATTGTTAGTAGCAGCAAGACTCCTACAGTCGCGGGTCAAATGACCAACTCTCTTGCAGTTTACACAGTTTACAGTGCACTGGCCATTGTGATGAAACTTGCACTTGTTTCACAATGGTAGAGTTCTAGCATACTCCTTCTTTTCACCAGACCCAGCGGTATAAGCTATAGCCACAACTTGCTTCTTGGGAGGTTGTTGTTGAGCTTGGTTGTTGTTATCAAGTTTCTCCTTATTCTCAGCTTGACGTTCAGTAAGAGTGCTGATCTTTTTGTCCATGAGTTCAGTTGCAATTTCAATTGCATCTTGCATTGTCTTAGGCTTAGATGCCATCACACTCCCGGGAATCATGTCTGGCAAACCACCGACATACTTCTTAATCTTATCAGACTCTTTGGGAAACATTCTCCCGCACAACAAAGCCAATTCCTGAAAGCGTTAGGTATAACTCGTCAAGTCAGTACCCTTCACCTTAAGATCCCAAATCTCCATTTCCAGTTTCTTGATCTCATTTCAAGGACAGTATTTATCGGTCATCATTTTCATGAGTATTTTCCAAGGCATACCGTAAGTGGCATCATGACCAACTGTCTTGACATGAGTGTTCCACCATGTTAAGGGAACTGAATGAAGAGTGCAAGTAGCAAACTTGACTTGATTCTCAACTGCACAATTACTGATATGGAAAACAGACTCCATTCTTTCAAACCATTGAAATAGACCGACAACTCCTTCGTGCCTTTGAAGTTTAATGTTGACATTTGAGAAAATCAGTGTAAGTACACTCACGAGCAGTTCGTTTTGTCCTTCTACTTCCCATTCCTGAATTATGACTGTCATTGCCATTCCAGCTTCTGTCAGCGTCGCGTGCTGCCAACGCATCAACAACGCCTTAGTCGATCAGTGCCTTAAGCTGGGCATTTATGATAGGTGTGGTGGTGGTGGTTGTTGTGGCTGGTGATGCCCTTGTGGTTCTTTTCTTTGGTGCCATTATCTTCAAAATCAGAAGAGTAATAATATTTGTCTAGTTCTAAACTTCATGCTTCAAAGGTGAAATGTTACGAGATAATATGTTAAAGTTGTGTAAGAGTTTTTCGACCGTCGCATTATTCGTAATGTTTTGAGAATGTTCTAGTAATCATATAAATAACCCTTATATAAATAATTTGTAGAGTATGTTGTGAAAGAATGTAAACACATCTATGTATATATATACGTAAGACCCTTATAGTAATATACATACTATAATATGAACACATATATAAATCATGTAAGCATCTAGTATAACCATCTAATGCAACAACCAATGTATGTATGTCCAGTTAAAATCTTTTGAAAATGTGATCATTGAAAATGGTTATAGTCTAGGTAAGATATGCAACCTAGTTCTTCTGATTACCAATTTGTAACACCGCCAAAAATGGGTCGCATCGGAATATGTTTCCGGTTGCGTTACTTCATAATACCATTGCTCAAGTCATGAGAGAACGACCTCTAACTCTGTCGTTTGAAAGGAAATCTTGAATTATTTAGACTCCAATGCACATCACATAAGCCAAGCATCTAATTCACCTGAGAAAACATGCTTAAAAAGTGTCAACATAAAGTTGGTGAGTTCATAGGCTTGTTTAACTATAAATGTTGAACCAAAGTTCGTAAAGTATGTATGACCGTTCCAATCCTTGTAGGTTCCTCAAAAATGTATGTATAAATGTTGGAAATCAAAGAGTTGTAAAGTATGCATGACCATTTTAATCCCCAAATAGTCACAAATACGTATGTATGAATGTTATAAACCAAAGAATTGTAAAGTATGCATGAACATTTCAATCCCCAAATAGTCACAAAAAGTTAAGTATAGTTGGAACCCCATTGTTCAAAGTATGTATTGACACTGTATTTAAGGCAACACAAATATTCCTGTGTGTATAAAACAATTATTACGATTACTCTAAGTTCATGAAACTATTGCGTAGACTCATATATATGCCACTTTGTTCAAGGCACCATAATTGTTCGTGTTTGTGTAAATGTTGTGCTCTGACATGCTATAACGTTCGTTTGCCTGGTGATAGCTAATCACCCACACGGGGCTGTCACACCCAAATAGATCTATTTCATAACATTCGCGCTTACCCTCCGAGTAATTCACAGTTCAATCTGCTTAAGCTAATCCGTAATCATTTGGGTAAAAGTAAAGTAATGTTCTTGTTTTCAAAAATAAGTGAAACAAGCAATGTATTTCGTCCTAAAATAAGTAATTGAGTATGTAGACCAGTTTGTAAAACGAATTGTAAATGCACATGTAATGAATTCAAACCAATCATGTAAATGAATTTGGTAACAAGCATGTTCTCACCCTAAAAGTTGTAAAGCATATGTAAAACAAGTAAAACATGGGGCTATAAACTCACCTCAAGTGAATGAATAACAACGTTTATCACAGAATAGAAAATGCGCCACTAAAACACCCAAATGCAACCTAATTCATTATAGGTCGTGTGAGTACTAAGCACTTTGTTAACTAATACCATATATAATTCTACATAGCTACATCACCATCTAATTGCATTTGTGAAATCATATTTATACAGTAAAAACGTTTATAAATACCACGTTAGTAAAAACGACGTAACTTTCTCGTTTTAAGCCCATTTTTGTACGCTCTTTATGTCCACACTTTCGTATTAAGATGATGTACTGAAATATGACATTTTTATATTTCTAACCCTCTGATGAACAGTACTTTTTAGTGTACATGGACTTTTATAAAATTAGTCGTCGTAAACCCGTAAATGTCGTATTTTATTCATTTTAGCTTTGATTTTAATGATTTTTTCGAGCACGTCTTCGTAATTAAAAGTTCTATCAACATATGACATTTTTCATAAATATGTATTTGATATGAATAGTGATTTTTACTCTTCATAGTTTATAAAATTATTTTTATAAATTTATTTATCGTAAACTTGCGAAATTCATAATTCCTTCGTTATTGATCCAAAAATTATGATTCTTAATATTTTGGAATCCTAAAAATAAGTACTATCTGAGAAAAATAACCATTGTTATACATCAGAAGTTAAGAGTGAATGGTTTTTATAAAATTTCTTTTATAAACCCGTTTATTATCGCGTAACTTGTAAATACCGTATCTCCTTCGTTATAAATTCGTTTTTCGAGTTCTTTATATGCCTACGATCCTTGTAACTTATAGTATTCTATAAAATCATAAAATAAATAGGTTAAAATTCGAATTTGATCAGACCATTTGAGGTTTTTGGTTAAAAACATGTTTAAACTTGATTTTGTAACTTTCTAGTTTAGTACACTTGTTACAAGTCCATTACAACCCTTAATATCACATGTATTACATACTTAAGGTCCTTAGTCCATAATTTTTCCAAATATCATCCAAGGATCACAAGATTCATAAGTCTACATACTTATTTGTTCATAAACTTTAATAAGTATACTTTTTAGGTAACTTGTTTATATACTCTTTTTATACATTAACCAAAATTGTACAATACTTATACATCCATTCTTACATGATATTAACATTCATATAACATATGTAAAAGCATACCAAAACTTAACCAAGTGTAAAAATCCATTTTACAAGTTAAATAAGTTTCCTACATGGTGATTAACTACATAGCCATTATATACACATAAAATCATGAATGTAAAGAGATTAAGGTTTTTAAGTAACCTTAATATGATTCAAGATGATGAACAACAATGTCTAAACCCTTGTTTAGCAAACAAACCCTAGCTTCTAAGTCTTAGAAAACCATAATTTCAACAAAACCCTAATCTTAATCCATCTTGCTTTAACACTTGTAAACCTTAAAACAAACCTTCTAAATACCTTAGAATATCTTAGATATAATGTAGGAACACTTGTAAATGTGGTAAATAAATTTTTGTATGGATGGTTTATGGTGGTGATGTTTGGTCGTGGGTTAAAAGAGAGACAAAGAGAGGATATGTAAAGTTTTTCACTTAGCAAATAAGAAGTGTATGTGTATTCTATCTAGTTACTAGTTTATATACCATGAAGACTTAATCAAGATTTCTTAGAAAGTCTAGGGACAAGATGAGGATTTCTAGGAATGAAAAGACCAAGTTACTAGTCATAGTTGATAAAACATAAAGAGTTGGTGTATGTACAAGATCAAGTTGCAAGTTTGAGATATTTCTATTAATCTTTTCATCCATATCCGGTTATATATGTATATATGTGATGAAATTTTGTATATTTTGAGTATTGGGTACAATTGTGGGTATTTGTTGAAGCATAGAAAAGTTTTGGTTATTCCGGGTTTGCCTAAATGCATTAAGTTGTGACACGTAAACACTTCACGTAACCAATAAAAATAAAATGAGAAAAGTTAATAATTATCCTCAAAATAATTACTTAACACTTGCTTGATGTAAACCTTTAATTGTTTGATGCCCGTTTACATTGAATGATAATTTTTAGCTTACGCGATTTAACTTAACGGTTTCAATTAAAAAGCAAACGCGTATAATACTAAAAATAAATAGTGAATTTATTGACGACGTACAATAACCCTAAAACACGGGGTGTTATACCATAACCCATTATCTTAGCAATATGATCCTTCCCAAATCTGACGGTACCCAAAAATTTACTGACGAAGTTGATGAGTTAAGAGCGATTTCTGATCATTTGCTTTGAGTAGCCAGAGTCCAAATACCAGAGAATATTTTAGACAACCTGCAATCGTTAAGAGAAACAGATGGAAAATCAGAAACAGTGGATCCCCAAGATTGTTTGGGTTCCTTGGAGTTAGAAGTTTTAGATTCTACAATCTTAACTTTGCTACTGGAACCTACAGATCTTGTTGCTTTTGGTCTCCTGCTGTAAACTAAAATTCCTGAGGTCGGTCTTACTACTGATGCAATAGTGGTTTCCTTAGGAGGCACTACTTTAGTGGAGGTAATCCTAGTTAAAGGACACATATTTTCGACTATAGTGAAGGTCCTACCTGTAGGTTTCCAACTATATCTAATTTTAATAAACACCTTACCCATAGGTTTCTATACTTTTCTCATTTTATTTATTTTTGGTTTAGATTTCAAACGCACATTCACATCATTCACATAATTAATAATACACATATCATGATTAGCATCAAACAAACATTTGTTACAGATAGCATAAATCGATTCAAACTTAGCATTTCTCATAGAATGCTTAACAAGTGCATTACTGACAAGTTCAGAAATAGAATTCATCTTATTCAAACTAGATTTAACTTTCCTAGAGTGGTCTTTTACTTTATTCTTCTGATTGCTACTTAGAGGGCGTGTGATCCTGTTATTCTTTGTATTGCTTAAAGGCTTTGATCCGCTAGCACTAGTAGTATGTTTTACTTCTGTAGAAGTGAACAAAGGCTTGTTAGAATCTTTGGTTTTAAGAGAATCAGTCTGCTTGGGAATATTGCTTGAAGATGTGACGAGTTTAACAAATTTAACTCTTTTTTCCTTGTTCATTGGTATGACAACAACTAACTTCTCACTAGGTTTTGGTGAATTAGGGCATGTCTAAGAAACATAGACTAACAATTTCTGAACGTGTTTTGTAAACATGCAAGCAGATTCTAATAGAGGTTCATTAGGATTCGGTGTTCTAGCACGTTCTACAAATCCACAAAGAGTGTTAGTATATTCTATAGTCTTCTCAATGTAAACCTCATGAGCATCCCTATTGTTCTTAAGCCTAGGAGAAATAGGTTCTATGTCAAGCTTGAACATTCCTAGAGCAATAGTGGCATTAGGTTTTGAAACCGCAGTATCGACAACATTTTTTCCTTTAAGTTTCCTTAATTTATTTTTCAATGTTGTAATCGCAAAACCCTTTTTTTGAAGTTGAGCATTTAAATCTGAATTTGAGCAATTAAAGAGTCATAATGTTCTTTTGAATGAAGACGTGTCTTTCTAATTGAGTCAAATTGGTCTTTGTAAATTGATTTCAAATGCTCTCGTTCTTTTCTAAAATGTTCATTTTTTGAAAGTAATTTTGCCACACTATGCTCCAGCTCAATGTTGATTGTTTTAGTCTCATCAATGCCTTTCTTTATATCTTCCAAACTATCTTTTCCACTCTTATATTTAATCCTATCTTTCAACTTTCTTATGACCGTGTCCTTTTTCTTGTGACTGAGCTTTCAATTCATTTAATTCAAATAATTAATTAAATGTATGAGCATTTTGGTTTTCATGAAAATTATCCTTTTGAAAAAATTCTTAATTGAGTTGAGTCATTAATTCCAAAGAAATGCAATGCTTTTCGAGTGTTGAATAATTTTTTAAAAGTTTATCGTAAATATCTTTTTCAATCAAATCTTTCTTTTTGAGAAGCTCGGTCTCAAGATCCAAAGACTTATTGCATTATTCACACATGACTTTTGCACATCAAAACTATCTACAGAATTCACAGCAATATGCATAATTTCTTGAGACATGATTTGTTTCAGGAGTTGATCAGTATCAATGCTTAGATGTTTGATTTGAATTTCAAAATCGTTTTTGTCTAGAAACCACTGATCTCAGCCGCTTCCATGTAGTTAAAAACAATTTGAACTTTAGTAATTTCATCTAAAAGAGTTTTATCAAACACATTAAATGTGTCCTTTAAAACTTTTAAAAATGGAATTATTTCAGTTACAAAACACTCTTTTGTATGTTTAAAACCCCAAGACCCCGCAGTAATAGCATCAGATGTGCGTCTCTTTTTCACAACATTGTCAAAATTGGCCAGTTGATATTTTTGCTTTTTAAGACTTTTATTTACCAAACTTACCTTAGGAAGTTTACTAGGAGCTTCAATTCTAACAGGTGTATGTGACGTAACGGGAGTTTCAGAAAAGGACGAATGTTTTAACCAGAAATCTTGTTCTGCATACAATTCTTTTTGAGTGACAAAACATTTACCAAAATCTTCTTTTATCTTATTCAACTTTGAATAATCAATTGGAGAAATTTTAATTTTCTTTTCGGTTAAAATTAGATCATTTTGTTTATCAAGCATCTTTGATCGATTCTCTTCTTCCAAAATCAATGTCTCTTCATCACCAGTCATAGAAATCACAACATGTTCTTTAGCAATAACACTACCATCATATAATGTTGGTTGTATCTGATGAGCTTTTTTAAGATGAAACAGATTTTGATAACCAAGAGCTTGTTTGTGAGTGTCATCATAAAAAACTTGTGGTTTCGTTAGCATGTGCATTGCTTACGTAGATCGATACATCTTATAAATAATATTCTCTAGTTCTTTATTTTGTTTTTCCAAAACAATCTCCTTGTCAATGTATTTAGACTCTGTTTCTTTAGATTTTGTTTTGAAAACAGTTAATGTTATTTTTATAAAGACTCCTTTTCTTTGACATTATTAGAAAGAGTTTGTTTAAGTGTATCGATCTCCTACTAAGAAGCTGCAAGCTTTGCATTTCTATCCCAAATTAAATCATCCATTTGTGAATCTATTAATTTTTCCCTTTTATTCAAATCTACATTAAGTCTTTGTTTAAAAATGGCGACTCGTTCTTTGTATCTCTCAAGCTCAGCGGTTAATGATTCATTTACCATTTTATTTGTTTGATTTTCCTTATCTAGATGAGCTACGTGATCAGTCATTTGCTCAACCAAAGATAGAACCAATAAATCAGTAGGTGCAGAAGAATTAGTATCCTGAATAACCGTATTTTGTGACTCTTAGAGATATTGAGAATACAGAATGGTATTACTATCACTATGTATCTCATTATCTTGAAAGTCATTAATATGTGTTTGTTCATAATGATGCATCTCTTGCATATCTTGATTACTCATATCATTCAAATAAGAATCAAAATATGGTACCTCATAGAGAACTTCAGGATCACAGCTTAAAAGATTTGCCATCAGAATCGCTGCCGAAGATAAGTCATCACAATCCGAGTCATATGCATCCAAGTATTTAGTCTGGAAAGCTGAATTCTGAGGGTTTCTCTGTTGATCAACTGGAGCTTCTGATATACCAGGGTCTGCTAAAAATGCAAGTTGCTCTTCATCCAATATCTAACCCGCTTCCTGAGCTTCGGCTAACATCAATTTCTCCTTAAACCATGCAGCATTCCTTGGCCTTTTTAGCTGAGTACAGTGCCTTGCTATATGCCCTTCTCCTTGATAGATATAACACTTCATAACCCTTTGTTGACCAGCTATGAAATTTCCTTTTGAAGTAGTAGCAATTCCTCTATTTCCAGTACCAACATAACTTTGAGTTTGTCTTCCTTTAACTTGTTGAACTATGACCCTACCATCTTGAATGGTTGCTTGATTTCTAGGATTACACGATGTTCTGAGTTGATTGTTTGATGGTGGAAACCTTGATGCTACAGCAGACAGAAATGCCATTACTTTGTTAATGCATTCAATCGGATCTTCTCTTTGCTAAAACATAAGAACAGCGAGACTGGAGTCCAACTGGGGAAATTCAGCTTGAGATTGTTGTGTCACTGATGGAGATATGAATGGTTGAGGGGAAATTAAATGTTGTTGTAGATTGACTGGATTATGATGGTGTTGATGATGAATAGGTGCTGCATAAACTGGTGTGAATTATTGAGGAGGTGGATACATGAAAGAACCTGAATGTTGTGGTGACTGAGATGGATTGTATTGAGTTGGAGAGTTGGCTACCAATGCAAGAGAATCCAGATATCTTTCACGCGTGATACGAACTTCATTAGCATGTCATTCATGTTAACTAAGGTATGCATACAACCGATCATAGTTGATGGTATACAAACTCTTAGCTAACTTCACATCATTGATAAACTTGCTCTATTCCGATGGAAGAGCATTCAGAAACTTGGTATTGACTTGAACTTATTGCATTATCATCCCAACAGTATGCATTTAAATAATCAGCTGAGAGAATCTCCAACAGTACTCATACAGTGTTTCACCCTGAACATAAGCAAACTTATCAAAGAAGTTGTACAATCTACATTCACATTCTTGGTATGATAACTCAGTGCCTTTCATTAGCATCTTGACTCTATCCCAAATATCCTTAGCTGCCTCTTGATGGTTAATAAGTGCATGCACATCAGGTGGAAGACCGTGAAGAATGATATCGGTTGCTTAAACATCATAGTCATCTTGAAGTTGTTGTGCTTTAGTGAGTTCAGAGTATTTCATAGGTCTAGTTTGCCCATTTTCTTCAACAGTTGGGTCAACCAATGGACCATTATCAATTGAATCAAGCATCATCGTACCATATTTCTTCCCTTTGATGAAAAGACATATACGACTTGCCCAAGAATCATACATTGATTTTTCAAGCATTAGAGGATGATTCTCAGCTCCAACAACAATAATGTGTTCTGCTAAAGTAGTCATCTTGAATTAATTGAAAAGTGAAATGATTAAAGGTTGATCAAACAGTGATAAAGGAGGATTGGGTTAAGAGTAGTTGTTGTTGGTGATTAAGATTGATGTTCCACGGGATTTTACAAACCTTCACTAAAACCGAGAAATCCAAGTATTTTACGGGATTTTACAAAGTAAGACAAACCATAGAAAATAAAATCTTTTTCTGACTGATGTAATGTTTCGCTTGAATATGACAAATGTAATGTTTCACCTGTAATGTTTCGCTTTCAATGTTTCTCTTGGATTATGACTATGTAATGTTTCGCTTGTAAGAAGAAAATTGGACATAATTTCATCTTACACAATTACGTATTTTGCTTAAACTAACAACCTGTCATAAATCGCTTGCTAACATATTTCGCTTGGACATATTTCGCTTGACCTAAGAAAAATTAAGCAGAGTTATGTTTCTTAGAAATGACATAAATCGCTTAAGGTCAACCTGTCATATTTCGCTTACAACATAGTTCACTTACAACATATTTCGCTTACTGTCATATTTCGCTAGCATCATACATATTTCACTACCTTCAATACATATCTCGCTAGCTTCAAATAAAAACATACTTTTTCACAAACAATCACCAAAAACTCACCCTTTTTGACGTTTTATCTTGAATTTTCTTGCACAACTAGTTATCTTAGGCCTATATCTTGCTTAAAAATACAAACTTTAACACTTTTGAACACAAAAATCCGTGTTTGATTTTTAAAGCATACAAAACCAAAAAATAAACAAAACTAATGATCTAAACAAGATATAAACGCACACAAGCTCACGATATCACCCCATGGCGACTGATACCAATTGTAGATGTATCAAATCACTTAACAATAGACAAGATAGAAAGCTTAGACAGAGAAAGGAGGTTTGTAGCACTTAGAGAGAGAAAGGAAAGGAAAATGTATTATGTGAATAACTAAATAGACAACCAACCCTCTCCAAGGCATGGAGAGGGGTATTTATACTGACCACTAAGCCGGTCATATAAGGATGACTTATGTTGACCCGGTTGGCTTGGTAAGTTTCCAAATATTATGCTACGAGCTATACTATTACACTTTTAGAAGTGACCGAGTCTTTTCTCGATTTCTAACACTATTTAGAGGCAAAAATACCACTGTTCACTCAGATATGATGGATCCCTTTCAAAAGGGAGTCAGCCAGTATATGGCAAGGGATCCGGTCCACAATATAGAAAATCTGGATTTTGGATATCAAATATCCCAAAATCTTGTGTTATCTTTCAAGATCTTATCTAGATATGGCAAGATTATGAAATGACAATACATGAAAGTCAACTTGATGTATGATGTCATGTATGATGTAAATTTTATAGTTTTTGTAACTAGTTTTTACCTTATGTAATTTTATGTACATGCTAAAATAGATGTGCAAGTAATTTTGTGTTACTTGTATGTTTCAAAATAATGTAGACTCTTGTAAAAAGAATTGTGTAATTACTTATGTGTAAGTAACAAACTAAAATAGTTGTGGACACAATTTTATGCTTAAAAAACTTATGTACAAAACCTTGAGTATTAGTTAAAATGTATTTAGTTTAATGTATGATAAGTACGACGAGTTAGAAAAACTATTGGCTTAAAACTTATGTATTTTATTATCTACTTAAAATGATTTTATGATTGTTATCGACAAAACATAATAAGATCATAAAATATAAATAAACATTTTTACGGCTTATTTGTATTGACAATCTCCTTATTTTTTGTTGATGACAAAGCATAAAATTATTGTAAGTAAAATAATTAAAACCTACAAGTTATAAATATGAGTTTTTAATTTCTTCTGCTTTTTTTTTGTTGAAAAAAATAGCGTCGAAGAGAAACTAACTAAAATGCAATGCTCGGAAGGTATATATGAAATAAATAGTTGGAAAGTATTTCAAATGCAATGCTTCCCCTTGATGATAGTTCCCCCTTAATGAGGGTGTCAAGTAATCCAAACAGATTTTTAAAGCTACAAAAAGAAATGGTTAGTGAAATGATAAATATGATAAATGTGAGCTCCCTTTAGCTTGGAGAGAACTTATAAAGAAGAATGTTAGTAAGAAATAAAAAAAATCATATTTTGTTCTCAGTATGCCCGGATCAGCCGGTTCCCTTTCAAAGGGATCCGTCCTTCATTATTGAAGGGATCCGGTTACCTGAAAAAAATCAGATTTCAAATGCCTAAAGAAAAACAAAAGGAGTTAGTGCACATAAAATTCATTCAACACAAGCATCAAAGCGATAATGATACCTAGTCAATATATCCTATAAATAAGAGGAATGCCCAACCAAAAGATGATAAAGAGCGATGCAAAAGACAATAGATTGAACTTATAATCCTTGTAATAAAACAAAATTAGATGAAGTCATTTTTCACCACATAAAATAAGTAAAAAAATAAGAACAATGATTGTTCTTTAAACAAAAACCTAACCTGAACTAGAAAAATAAAACTAAAAAAATAAAAAGAAAAATGAAAAGAAAATAGTCCTAGATGCTTGCATAATCCACACCAATGTTTGTGGGAAGTTATTTTGGTGGGTGATGTCATTAGGGCGGTTGAGGATGTGGTTGAGAATAAATTGCATCTCATCATGCTCTTCATAGGCGATTGTTTGTGTTTGTTGGCAATGCTCACAAAGATGTTCATGGTGGATGGGTGGTGGTGAAGGACCATTAATCCACATAGATTGGTCTATGGGTAAGAAAGGTTGTGGTTGAGGGAATTGTGGTGGAAATGGTGGTAGAGGTGATTTTACATACATGATTTTGGATAGAAGTGGAGGTTGGTTTGCCATACATTTAATAGATTTAAATGATGGAAGATGTGGTGGATTTGTTGATCTTAAGGGTAGGTCCTCCAAGGTGTCAAAGAAAGGGTAAGGTGATGTTGGTGGTGTAGAAAAGATGAGCTTGAGGGGCTCTAGGTCGGTAGCATGTAGTGGTGTTTGTTTAGATGGTTGAGTTGGTACAGGTGGTGGTGTAGTGAGAGATGGTGGTGTGACCTTAAGAGTGGTAAGTGTTTGAATTGGAGAAGTGTCTTGTGGAGCCAAAGTTGTTTTAGGTGGTGACTCGAGAGGAGTGGAAGGAGGGGCGATATTGTAGTCATTTAATGGTGAGAAATTTCTAAGTGGGGCTGGCTCATTGGATGATGTAAGGTTGATTAAACAACATGGTCGTACACTAATGCGAGCAGTTCTTCTTTGGGTTTTGTTTGAAGAGGTTTCACTAGGGATTTTAGGCATTTTGATGATCAAATTGAGGCTGAGATGTGGCGGTTGATTTGATGAAAAATGCAAGCAAAAGAATCTCTATTTATAGATAAAATACACACAAAACATTAAATGATAATACTACTAAAAGTGGCACACAATCTAATCATTAGATGTGGTTTAAATGCATATCTACGTGACAAAGTCAAACTCTAAAGAATTTATGCCTAAATGCAGTAATTAGATAATAAAATTTTGTACAAATATAAGAAATAAGAGTTAAAAATGTGTATTTGTTTTCACTGTTGACCGGATCAGCCGGGTCCCTTACAAAGGGATCCGCCCTTCATTGACGAAGGGATCTCGCTATTCGAAAAAAAATAGATAGAAAATTTTAATGCCACAAAGGTGAGATGTAATTATTTTAAAGATCAAGATCCTTAAGTAGGATTACTAAGATCAATATAATTGAAAGGTGAAGGCAATGCAAAGTGCCTAACAATACTATTTTACCACGAGAGTAGATGATCTTAAAGTAAGATGAAACGACGCAAATGGTTGTTTCAAGATTCAAAATATGAAATGTGTTCTAGTATGTGTGTGTGTGTGTATGTATGTGTGTGTATATGCAAACAATGTGGAGGTGCAGTTATCTCGACACAAAGAAAGAAAATATAATAATAAGATAACCTAAATGCTACTTTATTTAATGTAGTTATGATTGAATGTACCAGAAAATACATATTGATTATGTATTCCCTTTAGCATTTAAGAGACATATGTAGTGACGCGTGAAAAACATTTTTACTTTGTATTAATAAATGCACAAAAGATTTTGATGCGTGTCCTAGTCGTGAAAAGATTTTCTTTCAAAAAGATCAATTTTAGGGATTTTATGCATACGAAAGCTTCTTTAATGATGCAATGTATAAATAATAGTATGTAGTATAGGTACAAATATAGTAATATGATTCAAAAGTATCCCCAAAATAATCTTTGATGTGCGAAATAGAATTCTTGACTCATATTTGAGAAGAAAAATGTTTCTGAGATCACAGATCTGGTGGATCCCTTTGGGAAGGATCCGCCCTTCATTGGTGAAGGGGCCCGGCCTACCTGATGGTAGAATCCCATAGATTCAAAGACCGTTGGTCAAGGCTTAGGTTCTTAATGTGTGGTCGAGTCAAATATACTCTAGTGTATATTTATGAATGTGCAGGGCAAGCAGTTAGATCCTATGTTTTTTATGTATGCTCCTCTTAAACGCATCATCACAGCATGGGTTGTTAGACTAATGAAGTTAGATTGGAGATGAGCATTTGGACATGTGTCAAAAATGTTAATTTATTTAATTGATGTGACATTTACTAAGGGACTTAAAGAATTCGAATGAATTAACAAGTAGTCAATCCTACTTTTTAGGTGTATTTATTCGATAGGTTCCATAAGGTCAAGCTCTAATCTAATAGGTTAAAAGGTTCACATTTAAGTGGTTTGGTGAGGTTATCAACAATGTTATCTTTTGAGGATACCTTCTCAATTGAGATATTCCCTTTTCAAACATTATCACGAAGAAAGTGGTGAAAAATCTCAATGTGTTTGGTACGAGAATGTAAGATGGGATTTTTGCTGAGGTCGATGGCTGGTTTGTTATCATGAAGCACATGAATGTTGTTGAGTTTGATTTCGTAGTCTATATTGCTTGTTAGCATGCCTTGTCGGCGGATACGTATTCCGCTTTAGTGGTAGAGATAGCTAGTACGGTTTGTTTCCTAGAGAACCATGATGTTAAGTAGCATCCCATGAAGGTGCAAACGCCGCTTATAGTTTTACAGTCCACATAATCTCCCATGTGGTCGAATTCGACATATACTATGGTTTCTATTCTCGTTCCTTTGAGATATCTAAACCTCAATGTGTTGTTCCTTTTATATATCTAAAAGGTATTTTAATGGCTTCAAGGTGAATATTTAGAATCTTCTTGAAAACATGTGCATAGACAGACAACTTGATGTCCGACCAACTTGCCGTGAGGTAGAGTAAACTACCAATTATGTCTTGATACTTAGTGTTGTCCACAGATTCACCATCTTCGTCCTTAGTGAGTTTAGTTTTCGATGACATTCATGTTTTAATAGGTTTTGAGTCTTCTAAACCGAATTTCTTAAGCATTTCCTAAAAAAATTATTTAGATTAGTTGAAGAAAATGTCATCTACTAATTGTTTGATTAGTAGACCGAGGAAAAAGTTCAACTTTCCCATCATACTTATTTTGAACTCGTTGTTCATGATTTTAGAAAAATCGTCGCATAGCTCTTGAAAAGTTAATCTGAATATAATGTAGTTTATGTATATTTGGACAATAATAATATGTGAGTCTCTTTTCTTGTTAAAGAGAGTGTTGTCTACCAATCCCATGGTATATTTATGTTCATGAAGAATAGCCTTAAGTCTATCATACCAAACTTTGGGTGATTGTTTAAGTCCATAAAGAGCCTTTTTGAGTTTGTATACATGGTTAGGTTTTTTTGAAGTCAATGAACCCGGGAGGTTAAGACACGTAAACTTCTTCATTTGCACTTTTAAAAACCGTTTAGAAAAGCACTTTTAACGTCCATTTGAAAAAGTTTGAAATTATTTGCACAAGCATACACAAGAAGTATTGTAACACCCCCAAATTGGGTCGTAGTGGAATATGGGTCTAAGGGTGATACTTCATAGATTAATAGCACAAGATATATATAAGAACGACCATTTAAAAGTCGTTTAAAACCGATACATTGGATTTATCAAATTGTTTGTTAAAAAGCCCGAAGCTTCACTTGTTTAAAATACAAAGATTCTAGTTCATAACGATTATACAAAAGTAATGCAACCATATCTTTAATGCATCTGACATCCAAATCAAAACCACCAATGTATCGCTTGCACCTCGTGCCTTATTGATACCTTAAAAAACATTGCTTTAAAACGTCAACAATAATGTTGGTGAATTCATAGGTTTGTAAAATGTATAATGTAGGACCGCAAGATTTCCCCATGATAATGCAACAGATGCAAACATCATTAAATGTTATTAAGTTTTCCTAAGCTCATGACACTGAAGCTCGACATGTATGAATTGCAATATAAATTGCTAACATTGCCCGTGATGATGTTCTAACCCGCAACATCCTATGTCCGACATGGTATACGTTCGTTGTCCGGCAAACCGGCACAATGAGCATGACTTACCCGAACGGGGATGTGAATCCCAAATAGATCTATTTATACATTCGCGCTCACAACAAGTAATTGACTGTTCATGATAATAAGCTCAAAGGGTTATCGCTACTTAGGCAAACACGTAATCGTAATGTAAAATATCCACTTGCGTCCAATTGTAAAACATGCATATGTTTCTCACCCCAAAACTTGTAAATCATTAAAATGTAAAACATGGGGCTATGAACTCACCTCGAGTGAATGAATAATCCAAGTATAACAGAAAATGCGTGATGATAATGACCGAATGCAACCTAATTACATATAGGTCGTATAAGTACTAAGCACTTTAAATAACTAATACCATATATAATTCTATATAGCTACATCATCATCTAATCATGTTTGTGAAAACGTATTTATAAAGTTAAATCGTTTATAAATGTTTCTTTAGTAAAAACGACGTAACTTTCATGTTTTAAGTCCGTTTGGTATGTTTCTTACGTCCACGCTTTCGTATTAAGACGATGTATCAAAATATTACATTTTCAATATTTGAGTCCTCTGGTCAACAGTGGTTTTTACTGTTCATACACTTTTATAAAATTATTTTAAAAAAATTTGTCGTCGTAAACTCGTAAATGTCGTATTTTATTCGTTTTAACTCCGTTTTTAGTAATTCTTTCAAGTACGTCTTCGTTATTTAAAATTTTATCTAATTAATGATGTTTTCAAAATAAATATATCTGATGTGAATAGTAACTTATATAAAATTATTTTTATAAAAGTATTTATTATCGTAAACTTACGTAGTTCATAACTCTTTCGTTTTTTATCCAAAAATTATGAATCTTAATGTTTTGGTATTCTAAAAATATGCACTATCTGAGAAAAATAACCATTTGTATATATCAAAAGTGAAACTTTAAAAGTTTTTATAAAATTTCTTTTATTAACGCGTTTATTATCGCGTAACTTGTAAATTACGTATCTCTTCGTTATAAATCGGTTTTTCAAGTTTCTTACCTTTTTGGAATCCTCATGAGATGCAGTATTTTATAAAAATATAAGATCAATATGTTAAAATCCGAATTTGATCAGACCCTTTGGGGTTTTTATTAAAAACATGTTTAAACTTGTTTTTCTAGTTTTTTAGCTTAGCCACTTTGTTACAAGTCCATTATCACACTTAACTTCACATGTCCTACATACTTAAGGTCCTTAGTCCATGATTTGTCCATATATTATCCAAGAATCACAAGATCTATGTGTCTAAATACGTATTTGTCCATAATCTTATATAAGTAACTTTTTATACTTTTTACTTATATATACTTTATATAACTTAACCAACACTCATATAGAGTATATAATTGCTTTATAACATGATCCATAACATCTATATATCACATGATAAAGTTTACCAAAACCATAAACAAGAATAAAAACCATTTTATATCTCCTTATGTTCCTTAGATGGTGATTAGCTACACAAACATTATATATGCATAAAATCACAAAAGTAAAGAGATTAAGGTTTTTAGATAACCTTAATATGAAGTAGAATGATGAACAATATGATCTAAACCCTTGTTTAGCTAACAAACCCAAGCTTTCAACACTTGAAAACCCTAAATCCAAGTGAAACCCTAATCTTGAACCTTCTTGCTTTAACATTTATAAACCTTAAAACAAACCTTCTAAACACCTTAGGATATCTTAGATATGATATAGGAACACTTGTAAATGTGGTAAATAAAATTTGTATGGATGGTTTATGGTGGTGGTTTTTGGTCGTGGGTTTTGAGAGAGACAAAGGGAGAGTTTTTGTTGTTTTCACTTTAGCAAATGAGATGTGTGTGTTACTTCTACTAGTACATTATTTATATATCTCTTTGACTAGGCCAAGATTTCATATTAGAAAGTCCAAGACAAGATGAGGATTTCTAGGGAGAGTTGGTCCTCTTCACTATTAGGGTTAGTAAGACATAATGAATCATATGTTGTACAAGACTTTAGAAAGATTTTGTGATATTTCCACTTGGTTTTTCATTCATATCCGGCCATAGACATGTAAATATAAGATATTTATGAAATTTTTGAGTATTGGGTATAATTGTGGGTATTTGTTGAAGCGTAGAAAAGTTTTGGTGGTTCCGGGAACGCCTAAACGTATTTTATCGCGAAACGTAACCAATTTACGTAACCAATAAAAATAAAATGAAAAAAAGCTAATAATTATACTCAAAATAATTACTTAACACTTGTTTGATGTAAACATTTAATTGTTTGATTCCCGTTTACATTGAACGATAATTTTTAGCTTACGCGATTTAACTTAACGATTTCAATTTAAAAGCAAACGCGTACAATACTAAAAATAAATAGTGAATTTATTGACGTCATAAATGACCCTAAAACATGGGGTGTTATAGTCTTCCCCCATTAAAGGAGCCTTGTCCTCAAGGATTAAGACACGACACTTGACGACGGTGCAGTTTCTGTGAAGAGATGTGGATACTTCTTCCTCAATTGGTCTTCACGTTCCCATGTAAACTCAGGACCTCTCCTGGAGTCCTATCGAACCTTGAAATTAGGATACAACTTCGTTTCAATCGTTAACCTCACGGTCTATGATTTCTACTGGTTCCTAGACAAAATAAAGCTTGTCACCAATATGAAGTCCATCTAACGGAACGGCTAATGGTTCGTCGGCATAGCACTTCTTCAAGTTGGATACATAAAATGTATTGTGAACCTTGCTTAGCTCTTGAGGAAGTTCAAGCTTGTAAGCAATGGCTCCAACCTTTTCCAACACTTTGAAAGGTCCAACATATCTGGGGTTTAGCTTCTCCCGTTTGCCAAATCATACTACTCCTTTCCAGGGTGAAACCTTGAGCATAACTCTTTCTCCAACTTGAAATTCTATCGGCTTACGCTTTAAATCGGCGTAACTCTTTTTCCTATCACAAGCGGCTTGTATTCTTTGCTTAATCTGAATGATTTTCTCGGTTGTCTCTTGAACTATCTCTGGACCAGTGAGTTGAACTTCTCTAACCTCGGTCCAACAAACATGTGAACGACACTTTCGACTGTAAAGTTCTTCAAACGGTGCAGCCTTAATGCTAGCGTGATAGCTATTTTTATATGAAAACTCGACTAATGGAAAATGGTTAACCCAACCCTTTCCAAAGTCGATCACACAAGCACAAAGCATATCCTTGAGAGTTTGAATAGTCGTCTCACTTTGTCAGTCAATTTGTGGATAACACGCAGTACTCATATCCAAATTCGTACCCAAGGCCTTCTGAAATGACCTTTAGAAATTTGATGCGAACCTAGGGTCGTGATCACAAATGATTGAGACAGGTATCCCATGCCTCTTGACTACCTCTTTTAGGTATATTCTTGCTAATTTTTACATGGGATCGGTTTCCCTCATTGGTACGAAGATTGCGGATTTAGTGAGTCTGTCAACAATCACCCAAATGGTGTCATAACCTTGTGACGACTTAGGAAGCTTCATGATAAAATCCATTGTGATATTATCCCACTTCCATTGAGGTATCTCGGGTTGCACCAACAAACTCGATGGCCTTTGATGTTCAGGCTTGACCTTAGAACATGTTAAATATAAGTGGTAATGTCGGCCTACATATTGGGCCACCAATATAGCTTCTTCATGTCTTGATACATCTTGTCAGAACCCGGATAGATAGAGTATTTTGACTTGTGGGACTCGTGCATGATCACATTCCTTAGGTTGCCATAACATGGTAACCAACTCCTGCCACTTAAGAATAAGGTTCTAACTTTTCCGTTCTAAGTTTCTCTGGATCCTTATAATTTTCAATCAACATACCTCCAACATCTTTGTTCTTGATGTTCTCTGGTTTCCGTGCTTCAGTCTGAGCATTTAAGATTTTCTTAGGAAGATCCAAGCCAATAGTCATGACTAAGGCTCAAACTCTTAATGGTTTATTTTGTTCTTTCCTGCTCAAGGCATCAGCAACAACATTTGCCTTTTCCAGGTGATAACAAATCTCATAATCGTAATCAGTGAGCAACTCTAACAAACGACGTTGCCTCATGTTTAGCTCATTATGGTCAAGAATGTGTTGTTAACTCTTGTGATTTGTGAACACCATACACTTGGTTCCATACAAATAGTGCCTCTAAATATTTAGAGCAAACACCACTGCACCAAGTTCTGAATCATGAGTCATATAGTTCTTCTTATGAATCTTCAATTGGCATGATGCATAAGCAATCAACTTCTCTCTTTGCATCAAAACAGCTATAACACCCCTTGTTTTAGGTCATTGTATGACATTATTTAATCCGATAATTACTTTTAGGGTTTTACGCGTTTGCTTTTAAATCATAATCGTTAAGCTAAATCGCGTAAACTGAAAATGATCATACAATGTAAACGGGCATTAAACAATTAAATATTTACATCAAGCAAGTGTTATATGATTATTATGAGGATAATTAACTAGTATGACTAACTAATGCAACAAAGTATGTCCCGTAAAAACCCTTTTAAAAATGTGATTGTTGAAATGGTTATAGTCTAGGTATAGTTAGTAAACTCCCCCCTTAGTTATCTAATAACCTTGCTCTGATTACAACTGTAACACCCCCAAAAATGGGTTGCAGCGGAACATGTTTCCGGGAGCGTTACTTCATAATACCATTGCACAAGACATGAGAGAACGACCTCTAAATGTGTCATTTGAAAAGAAATATTATATTGTTTAGACATGCAAATGCTCATCAAGTATGGCAAGCTAGCTTTGTTACCTCGAGAAAAACTTTTGCTTAAAAAGTGTCAAAATTAAGTTGGTCGAGGTTTATTGGTTCGTTTAGTATAAAATATTGAACAAAAGTTTTGTTTAAAGTTTTGTATAGACTGTTTCAATTCATTGGTATGTTCTCCTAAATGTATGTACTGAATGTTGTAAATCAAAGAGGGTTTTAAGTATGCATGACCATTTAAATTCCCCAAATAGTCACAAAAAAATATGCTTGAAGTTATAAAACCAAAGAGTTTGTAAGTTTTGCATGACCATTTCAATCCCTAAATAGTTACAAAAACGTATGTATAGTTGGACCCTCATTGTTCAAAGTATGTATTGCCACTTTATTCAAGGCAATGTAAATATTCATGTGTGTATAAAACAATGATTACGATTACTCTAAGTTCATGAAACTGCTGCGTAGACTCATATATATGCCAATTTATTCAAGGCACCGTAAGTGTTCGTGTTCGTATAATTGTTGGCTCTTTCCTGACATGCTTATATCGTTCGTTTGTCGGGTTAGTAATCACTGGAAAGGGCTTTGCTCCTCGGCACAAACCAGAATAGATCTCATTTTCATAAGCATTCTCGCTACCCTACGGCGTATTATACATTTCAATCCGCTTAAGCTAGTCCGGATTCATTTAGGTTTAAATGTAAGTAATGTCCTTGTTTAAAAAATAAAGGTGAATCAAGCAATGTATATATCCCAAAATAAGTAATTGAGTGTGAGGTAGGAAGTTTTGTAAAACGAATTGTTAAATGCACATGTAATATAATTCAAAACCCATCACATGGAAATGAGAGTTGGTAACAAGCAGTTCACCCAAAAGTTGTAATGTATATGCAAAACAAGTAAAACGTGGGGTATAAACTACGCGAGTTAATGATTTTCACAGAAATAACAGAAAAGCGTCTCAGGTTAATGACTGAATGCAACATAATTAAACTTAGGTGTATATGTTACTAAAGACACTTTGATTAATAATTCTTATATAATTTTCTATATAGCTATTCACCTTCTAATTGTATTTGTGAAATAATCATTTATAAAGTAAAAAAAAACATTTTATAAAATATTATTTAGTAAAAAAAAATGGCGTAACTTTCCATTTGAAGCCCGTTTTCTTACGTTCTTGTATGTTCTCGCTTTCCTTTTTTGGATGAGTATCAAAATATTACTTTTTATAGTTTTCTACCCACTGGTGAACAGTACTTTTTATGTTCAAAAACACTTTTATAAATTTAGTTATCGTAAAACTCGTAAAAGTCATATCTTATTCGTTTTAACTCTGATTTTAGTGATTCTTTCGAGTACGTCTTCGTAATTAAAAGTTTTATCTAATCTAATGCTTTTTTTTCCAAAATGTATCAGGAATATAGTGGTTTTTTATATGCATAGTTTATAAAATTATTTTTATAAACTTTAATTATCCTAAACGTGAAAAATTCATAACTCCTTCGTTATTGATCAAAAAATTATGATTCTTAATGTTTTGGAATCCTAAAAATATGTACTCTCCGAGAAAAATAACCAACATTTCATATCAGAAGTGGTTTGCAAATTGTTTTTATGAAATTTCTTTTATAAACTCGTTTATTATCGTATAACTTGTAAATTACGTATCTTCCTTGTTTTAAAATGGGTTTTTTCGATTTGTACTTTTTGGAATTCTATGAGATATTAGTATTTTTATAAAAATATAAAATTATTAATTTTATTCAAATTCTAACATATATCGTTGGTCATTTTGTATAAATATGATTAAAACTTGATTCTATACCTTTTTAGTTTAGCCACTTTGTTACAAGTCCATTACAACACTTAATATCACATGTCTTACGTCCTTAGGGTCCCTAGTCCATGATTTATCCAAAGATTGTCCAAGAATCACAAGATCCCTAAGTCTACATACTTATTTTGTTCATGAACTTTTATATATGCACCTTTTAGGTAACTTGTTTATATACACTTTTTATACATAAACTATACTTGTACATTACTTATATTTCCATTATAACATAATATTAACATCCATATAACATATGTAAAAGTATACCAAATCACAAACAAGTGTAAAAATCTATTTTTACAAGTAAATAAGTTCTTAGATGGTGATTAACTATACAAATATTATATATGCATAAAATCATGAATGTAAAGAGATTAAGAGTTTTAGGTAACCATAATATGAAGTATGGTGATGAAAAACAAGATCTAAACCCTTGTTTAGCTATTTAACTCAAGCTTACAACACTTTAAAACCCTAAACCCAAATGAAACCCTAATCTTGTTTTTCCTTTGCTTAACACTTGTAAACCCCAAACCAAACATTCTAATCACCTTAGGATATCTTAGATATGTTGTAGGAGTGCTTGTAAATGTTGTAGATAAATTTTATATGGATTATTTGGGGTGATTGGTTTTGGCCGTGGGTTGGAGAGAGAAAAAGGAGATAATGAGTGTTGATTTTCTTGTAAAGTATGAAGTGTATGTGTTATCTAAGTCTTGCAAGTGTATATAAATATCAAGAGTTAGTCAAGTGGTCACAGGAAAGTCTTGG
>BQNB010040906.1:0-47098 GCA_026074375.1 Tanacetum coccineum | reverse complement strand
AAGTTGTGTAGTGAAGTTGTGAAGTTGTGGTAGATTGGTTCTAGCTAAGATTAGAACTCGACATCTAGTTTAGTGTCAAAAATCAAGATAAGCGAAAGTTGTGTAAGGTTTTCTCCGCCATAAGGGAGCTTGTTGACACAGTAAAGAAAACTCTCGAGTTAGGTGCTCGAGGAGTGGAGTAGGGCTAAGAAGTGCTTCATTACCGAACCACTATAAATCCTTGTGTTATTGTTTGATTGTTCTTACTCTTATCTCTTGTCTTACATTAATTTCTCATACTATCCTATTAATTGTTTAGATAAGTATATTGTTCATATTGTGCAAGTGTTGAATTCACACAAAGTCGAATCTAGAATTTTTATAAACACTTTAAAACCTTAAATTAAAAAAGCGGTAAACTATTCAACCCCCCTTCTAGTTTTTCACAATATGTTTCTTCAAAAAAATGATTCACATGATGGTTGTTTAGAAAATTTATATGGGATCTCTTAACTCACAAGTTGTTTTTACAATCTTTGAAGGTTCTTTTTAGAAGATATGTTCATGATAAAGACTGAATGACATAAGGATTACACAGGCTGATCTGAGAGTCACAAAAGCCAGTCAATACGTATGCGCTAACTCAGGGATTACAACAGGCTGCATGCACTATAGCTTTGGAAACACTTCATTTAACTTTTAAAATGCTCTTATTTTAGAGACTAGGCGTGGTACACAATATTGAAAGTCGAGTGCTTAGAAATAATTACAATTGAAGAAGGTACGTGGCCATTTTTCTCACGTAGATATGTTTATCTTTAGCACATGATATGAATTTATTATGAATAATTAACTAAAAAATATCCAATTTTATAGCACCAGATGAACTTATATCAGATGCTGATTGTTTCGATTGCGTAGAACTTCAACCCAAGCTAAATTTGAGTGGTACCCTAAAGAACTTCTTGGGTAAGATGTTTATTTCTTGAGCTCAATAATTATGAGTAGGTTTTACAGTTACTTTAGTAATTACAAAAAGCCGACAATTTTTTTTCTTCCTTTGTTGCAGCAAGTGTTACAAACTTAGAGCATTTTGATAAAGTGAGATGTGTTGATAGTATAATTTTTAATAGATATATGATTCATGTATATCATCTACACCATCTGATATTGAACGCCTCTGTTTTAGGTATAAAGAGTTCGAGTTCATCATGGGTGAAATCAACTAATTTGATGGCCTCTAAAATAATGACAGTAACATAATAATCGTGTTAATCTGAACTTGCGTTGCACAATCATTTTCCTATTAAAATGGATCAAAATAATATATTTAGCAAATACTAAGGCATCACTTGAAAACTTTTGTTGTCCAAAATTTATGATACATTACTATGTAAATATAATATGATGGTCCTATTCTAATACCTCTGGACAATCCGTATGATTTTCAAAATATTACAACACCAAATACCGAGTCAAGTGTATTTAAAAGTCACGTTTATCTATATTAAGCAAGCACAAGAGGAAAAGCTTTGGCAAAGTTGCCATTTTGGTCGATGTAGGTGCTTTTGTGGTAGCATGCTAGCTACTTTTTGCCATAATTCTTGATGATGTAGTTGCTTTTGTAGTAGCATGCTTACTACTTTTCTCCATGATTGGCTTCATAAATGTGGCAAAAAGCATAGAAGACCAAAGAGGAGTGAATACTCGTGTCATTCTATTCCAATCATTATGGCAAAAGGTAAGCTCAAAAATTCACTATTCACTGATAACTTCATATATATATGAAATTTACAATTACAGATTGTTCATCTATACCACTTGAAGAGAGACCTGAAGTCTCGGTTATGAGCTCACCTAAGACATGTACATTCTGTCCATATTAAAGTCGTGAGATAAGAGTAGACTGCCAATAGGTTCAAAGCTATACACTGTCTCTAACTGGAATTAGTGACATATAACTCTGGCAGAAATAATTTACTATATGATCTATCGGAATAATGTACAAAGCAGAGATCCTCATGGACAAGTACAATCCCGGCCACCTTTTCTAAACTAAAATCAAGTATAACTATTTATTCTGATTATTTTTTGTATTTTTGTCTTCTTTAAGGTCTTTGCTGTGAAATGCATAAGCACTGTAGCACTCTCTATTCATTAAGAACTATAGTTTTTAGAAGTGATTTGGAACACTTCATGATTAATGCATCCAAACCACATAACACTACATAGGGTACTATGCAAAACATTGGCAACGAGACAGTTTACTATTCAATTGCAATCATGAGAGTAAGTGTGTTGGATAATTTAAACCAAGTGCTTAGTTATAAAATTTAGCAGATCATGCATACTTGAACACTTGAATTTAAACGGCTGTGTTTTCTATTGGTTTGATACTCGTCTGGATTATTTGAAGGTTTCAGTTTTTGTTTATTTTTTGTTTAATTTTTCCTCATTTTCAACCAAATGAATTTACTAATTATGAACATGATTGTTACAACTGATTTTAGTGCTTTGCGTGTTTGTTTGTTCAAGTCTTTATATCAGTAGCGAAGCTTTAAAAATGAACCATGCATAAATGAAAAGATTGAGGTAATAAGTTCAATTCAGTCTCTTACCAAGATTACTAATAAGTATGCTTAAGAGGCAATCACGTATACATCGTTGTTATATATATTAAATTTGTGCCACAAATAAAGAAAAAGTAGAGATGATAAACTAATCTAAAGAAATTTCGAGTTCGCAAGAAATGTATAGGGTTGATAATGTGAAACAATGCATTTAACAATATTTAGCCTATTAATATGGAAGGTCTCAAAATCGCACTGTGAACCTCACACTACTTGATAACTGAAAGAGTGTTGTTGGCACTCTCCCTCGGACACTTTTTATTTATTTTCATCATTTATCTGTCTACATTACATCAACCATAACTTACTTAATGACACATAATAATTCGAAAAACCAAATACAATAACGAACAACTATTAAAATATAAATGTTTCTTCCAACAATACCTTAAAGCTCCTCGCCCAACGGGCGGGCCTTGGAACTAGTATTGAATATAATGAATTACAATATGTTGTAATTTAGTTTATATACACCTAAGAATCTTAAACTGACTCAAACAAAGTTTCCTAATTGTATAATAATCCTAACTGAATAACTAAACTTTCCTAATAAGATAATCATTAGATAAACCTAATATAAGTAAAGATTATGCCTAAATAAAGTCTGTCAGAATGCTTAGAGTGTGTTTAGTTAAAGAAAACACCCTGTTTTCCATAATTTTTTTTGTATAAAACAAAGAAAATAGATATTGCGTTAAAATCAAATGTTTTCCATCAAATTTTATACAAAATAGAAAATTTGCGTTTCTTACTTTAACAATGGAAACTACAAAACATATTATTTTTGTTTTCCTTGTAAGTTGTAGCCCCCTCTATTTTTGAGAATAGAAACCATCTCAATGACCTTTGTATTTTTATGTTTGTGAAAAATTAATACCTTTTTTTGCAAACAAACGAAAACTAAAAATTCTTTTAACTAAACGCACCGCTTAGGCTTTTTGTTGGCAATTGGGGCATTTGATAATTTGATGTTAAAAATCTTATAATAATCATGTTTGGTATGTCAAAGAGAGAGGGTTTGTATGTGGTGGGACACAGAAAAGTGACAGATTTATAATACGGAGGTTAGGGGATCCATTTAAATATCGGTTGAAACTTGAAATGATAAAATCTAGATTGGTTAAAGGTGGACACAAGTACCCTTTAATTAAAATAAGGGTAAAAGCCATACAATACCAACGTACTTTCTGAAATTTACCACAATGAACCATTTACTTTTTTATTACCGATATGACCAATGTACTTTCAAATTATTTTTCAACTTGAACAAAACGTTTGTACCGTTAGTTATTATGTGACAACGTTAGTCAATTTAGCTAACGATCGTTTGAGGAAGTTTCAAAAATCTTCTTAGGTGGTGTTAATATATTTTCTTTTTTCGAAAAAAAAAATTTCGAAATTTTTATAAAAAATTTAAAATTTTTTTTTTTGTTTTCTTCTCTTTCGAAAAATTTTTGAAAATATTCGAAATTTTTTGCAAATTTTTTCGAAAATATATATTTTTTTAGAACATTTTTTTTGAAAATTTTGAAAAAAAAAATTTCGAAATTTCGAAAAAAAAATTTATCAAAAAAAATTTTCGAAAAAAAAATTTATAAAAATGTGTACAAATTTTCGAAAAAAAAAATATATTTACGAAAAAAATTTTCGAAAATTTTTACACATTTTTATAAAAAATATCGAGAATATTTTTTATAATAAAACTTCGAAAAAAAATTTATACACATAAAAAATTACGAAAAAAAGAATTTTAAAAAAAAAATTTAGAAAATTTTTTCAAAAAAATAATGTTCGAAAAAAATAATATTTTCGAAAAAATTTCAAAATTTTTCGAAATTCGAAAAAAAGAAATTTGTACTTTAACTAAACGCACCCTTAGGGGTTGTTTGTTTGGGCTAATTTGGGGGCATTTTGATGAATTTGAATGTAAAATCTTATAATAATCATGTTTGGTATGTCAAAGAGAGAGGGTTTGTATATGGTGGGACACAGAAAAGTGACAGATTTATAATACGGAGGTTAGGGGATCTATTTAAATATCGGTTGAAACTTGAAATGATAAAATCTAGATTGGTTAAAGGTGGACACAAGTACCCTTTAATTAAAATAATAACTCACCCACTTTCTTCTCATGTATGACTTTCTTTTCTTCTCATTTCTATGAACCTCATTTTTTTTCTTTTAATTCATCAATATCTTCTCAATACAACATTTCTTGAATGTTTCTGGTGGTAATAATTCAACGGCTTCAATTTTAATTTTAATAATTTTACAAAAACGAATCTTCTACTCAATCGTATGACTATGAACCATGTTGGTTTAATCGCATATCTGGGTTTTTGTTAAGGCTGTTCATATTTTGGTTTTGTTAGAATTGCTCATATTTAAGGTTTATAATTATAAAGATCCAATGTTATTGCAAACAGATAAATGAAACACGATGGAAGGTCACCCAATATAAAAATAGATCTTTGATATGAGTTTTGATGTTATACACTTGTTTTTGAAACAATTTTTAGATATTGTTTACTACAACTTTATGTAAGTCATGTGTCTAAATTTTAGATCTTTAGCATTTGTTGAATGAAGATGATGGGCACATGGAGGATACTGAGATTTGTTAGGTTGGATAAGGGGCATTTATGTATTTTACTATATAAATTAAAATTCTTTGAAGGGTAAATTACACAGCTCATCCCTGTACTTAGGTTAGATTGCGGATTCAGTCCCTAGATAATGGGGTCGATGTCGTTAATCATTAAAGTTAATTTTTGTTACCCGTTTGGTCCCTTGAGCCCCGTTATACATAACTGGTGTTAGTTTGACTTTTCAACGATGGACATTTTAGTAATTTCTATTTTTTTTTGTTTTTTCATCGTTGGTCCCTAACTTGGAATAAAAAATAGCAACTTTACTAAGGCCATTTTTTTGTCTTTTTCTACTTACACGATTGGTCTCTAAGGTAGTTTTTATCTTTCTCCCACTTTTTTCTTTTTGTCTTTTTCCACTATCCCGTTCTTTTGATATTTCTCGTTCTTTGTAACTCGAGATGTTCTCATATGGTGTTATTAAATTGATGCGATTTTTGTAAGACTCACAAGAAGTTTTACAACTCCCTAGGCAAAGTACCTAACCGTTGTAGTGTAGTATAGGCAAGACTCGGGGGTTGTTATCGTTCTCTAGGGGAATAGCCTGTGAAGGCCGGATCGAATGTTCACTAAGGTCTAAGGGTTGAAGGAAGATTATTTTTGTATTTTTTATGTTTTATGAAAGCAAGTAAAATCTCATGTTTAAAGGGGTTTTGATTTAGCTGGTGACTACTCTAATTGCAAGAAATAAAATAAACTAGAAAACAATTATACAACGAAGCGTATTCACCTGGGATGCACTACTCCTTGCTAGCTATCCAATTCTACCAATTGCTTTGTCACACTTGAGATGTAATGTTTAAGTCCTAATTCATGAACAAATTATACGAACCCGCCGTCTATGTAATATTCCGTTAAGGCAACATACAAGTAAGGTAGTATGAAGACTATTACAAGGCCCCTAAGAGTACATTACATGCATTAAAACACTTAAGAGGGATTAACCATATTAGGAGTAAAGTAGTATAAAGACTGTTACTGATGGTATCTTCTCTACACACTCGCGTTTCCCTAGACGTCTATGCCAATTTAATATCTTATGGCTAGTTTTCTAAAGCCTAACGCGCACACACATCAACAAGAAGCAATAGGAGATAAGAATTATAAACTATAATCAATTAAACTCATTGAATTTGTCATGCCTTGATGATGAATATAAAAGATCTACAAAGAAAACAATAAGATCTAATAAACTAATGACAAGTTTCATGCATTCCCAAATAAATACTAGATGAATTAGCCAAGCATACTTGAATAAGAACAATCAACAATAAGAATTGAAGACATAATAAAGATATAAACAAGAATACAAACTATTACAAGATGTTTATGGATGGAATAAGACCCTCTAAGTTGCTGGAAAAACACCTACCCAAACCCTATAATCAGACTTAGGGTTTGGGGCTTGATAAAAACGAAGTTATGAGGCTATATTTATAGGAAAACCCTAGGTCGGCTAATCTCAACGCCATCACAAAAATCCTGACGTCTTCGCAATGACATTTTTCACCATGTTGTAGATTTTCTCACTGCGATCACGTGGGCTATTGAATCGTCAAAATTGGAGTTCGTATGAAGGAGTTATTATTAAAACAATATATGATACTTCGCGCGCAAGTGGAATGGTCTTCTTTACCACATGACGCCATCACATTAGAGTTCTAACGCCGTCTCCAAATTCCTGACGCCGTTTCTTTGAAATCCTGACAACGTCACCAATAATTCTGACGCTGTCTCCACATCTTGTGATGTTAGACTATATCAAACATATCATCACACATGAAATAAAAGAAAAATCTAGAGAGAGAAAAAGAGGAAGAAAGAAAAATGGAAGATTACTATGAGAAGAAATGTGTAACCAACACCCTCCTAACAAGCTAGGAGGGTGGTATTTATACCCTAGAGAGGGCTTGGCCTCTTGGGCTTTCTTTTGGGTTTTTTTAGACCGAACTAATGGGCTTTACCCCGACACTTAGGCCCAATTAGCTTAGAATAATTCCCGTAAACTACGTTTTCCTATACAAGGCTCAGGAATAAATAATGACCATCACTTTACTAAAAATGAGGCTAACAATATCCTCCTAAGGGGTGGTCATTGCACTTATGGCTTTACTTCATGTGACGTCTTAAATCTTGGAGCCTTGTGTTCTTAGGAATTCTTTTGCAGTTCCTTTTGCATGCCTGTGATCTTGGATCTTGATCTTTATCTTGATATCTTATGGCTTTAACTTGATATCATGGTCTTTAGCCTTAAGAACATATTGGATCTTTCTTGACTGGAACACTTCTTAACCGACATACTCATCCTTCGACATCACTTGAAGGCTGACAATCTTCCTCAACATAGACCTTGTGACTTGATCTACTAAAAATCATATGCTTGACGTTCTTTGAGGAAGTTCTTGTTTATCAGAGCTTGCGAAAGTGTATATTTGAAATTCAGAGATGTCTTCAAGTTTTGTTTAATGTCGTTGAATGTATCCTTGAAGAGAATGAGCATGTGGCCTTGACTATGACTCGTCATGGACTAGATACTACCACCATTGGGATAACCTATAGATTTGGGTTAATGATAATCAACTGTTATGGAAAAAAGTGTCTTTGTCACTTCGTCGAATATGGTTGCAATAACCACGGTTCCCCGTTAATCAGTATAAATACTTCCTGTGATCATGTAGGATTCAAAAGAATATCCTTGATAGGGTTTCGTAGCTGTACTATCCGTTCTCGTTATTGGAGTATCTCAAAGCAAACAACATGGTAAGAGTGAATCTGTAAGTTACTGTCTCACTAATTGAGTCGTCAATACATGTTCAGTCTTCCCATGCCTAGATGCCCTTTTGAGGCTGCCACAATGGACATAAGATTGAAAACTTGTTTGAAAATCAGTAGACATGTTAATGAATAAAGATTTTTTAAACATACTGAAAGTTTTATAATTCTTATTAATACACATAGATTATATTTGCATCTGTGTTAGACTCTTGTACAACTTGTGTTCTTGATGATGAACAACAAGGGTATATAGAATTATGTCCTAATGAGATTTTGATTGATCTCGATAGCTCTAGACTCTATAAGTGAACTTTTGTTATTTGGTGATCGGAGGCTGGAGCGGACTGCCACCTTTTTAATATCTACGATCTCAGAATGAGAAAGTCAATAGAAGCGTGTTGTAATCCGTGAAAAATGAAACAAACATCTTTTGAGAGAAGCCTGAGTAACTGGGATGGGTTGTGCATTGCATCACTAGGTCCATGATGACTTATCTTCAATACCAGAATCATCTTTGTGATTACCGATAGATTATGCATTGACCTGGTTATTACCTAAGGTTGTATGGAGGGCTTCTTTCTTTACATCCTTTACCTTACATTTTTTTTTAATTCTTCAACCCCTTCAATGTTATTCCAACGTGTCCTCATTATCGCCATGTTGGGTTTGATCAGGTGATAACTCATGCCTTGGATAACATTCTTTCCAATCTCACTTTACTCCTTCTTTTGATCATTCCTAAGGACTTCTACTCTATCTAATGAAGTGTCCCTGGGTAGATCCCTCCGGTTCTGGTTGGATCATGTAACAAAATACCTAACCTTAACGGCCTTATAACACCGTAAGAAACAATAGTTGGTCAGACTTTGGTAATTCCATAGTAGCCATTAAACCATTGAAAAAGCAATCAACGTGTTCAAGAAATTATTTATTACACATTGAGAGTTTTCTATATCACCAAAAAGCTCCCCCTACACATATGCCTCATATAATGAAAGATTTTTGCACATGCGAGGTCGAGAACGCACTTATAATCAAGAATTGCATGTGTGGTGACAATTTTTGAATTAACTAGTGACTTAAAATACAAGTTAATGAACGTTGATCCACTTTTAGACTAACTAATCAATGGGAGAATAGGAATGTATGCCAGATTGAACTAATATCAAAATTTATACTCCCCCTCAAAAATAGATTAGAGTGAAAACTTAAAGCGGGAGTTTGTTGAGCACACAATTTTGAAAGATTTTGAATATTTCTTTTGAAAATATCTTGAAAAATTGTGCTCAACAAGAAAATGATTTTTAATTTATCTTATAAATTATCATTTCCTTAGTACTTCTCTTGAGCATTCAAAACTTTGAATGTTTTTATGACTTTGCTCAAGACTGAGAAGATTCGAACTTCCCGTTGTTGAGGAATAATGTGCATAGATGAACATTTTCCTTTCTTTGGAGTGTGAATCCTATGCTGACATTTACTTAGAAGTCGTAGAGAAAGTTTGAAGAGACATGTTTTAAAAACTTTTGAAACTCTCGCTCGAACTTCATTTATACACCCGTGTTAATATTAATCAACATTTATAGGTGCGTAAATGTTATCAATTTACGAGAGACATGTCGGAGAAGATTATTTTTAGTATTTTTGAAAATTCTGAAATTTTGTATTTTGCTTTTATAATCTTATATTTTGTTTTTCTGATGAATACATACAAAGAATTACTGTGATTTTGCAAGACGTTCAATCTCACGTGGAGACAAGCTGCGCATACCAAGGCGACGAACCAAATAATTAAACCTATCCACTGGAAGGGCTTTAGTGAAAAGGTCGGCCAACTGGTAATCAGTCTTGACAGAATATAGTTCTTCTACGTGTTCCTTTATGAAATAGTAGCGGACTGCGACGTGTTTGGTTCTTGAGTGTTGGACCGGGTTGCAGGATATGGCTATGGCTGATTTCGAATCATAATAGATAGGAATCTTGTTGAAGTGAAAGCCATAATCCGTTAACTGTATCCACATCCAAATGAATTGGGCACAACAAGGGGATAGTGACACATATTCTGATTTTGCGGTTGAAAGCGCCGTACATTCTTGTTTCTTCGAGGACTAGCTTACCAGCTTTTCGCCTAAGAATTGAGTTCCACCGGAAGTACTCTAGAAGGTGTCTCGACATCCTGCATAATCAGCATCTGAAAATCCAATTAGTTCAAAACCAGAATCTTTCGTATACCAGAGACTCATATTAACGGTTCTTCAGAGATAGCGAAAGATCCTTTTAACCTCCTTGAGGCGCTTCTCGGTTGGCTTAGCCTGGTACTGAGCACATAAAAATGTAGCATGCACAATGTTTGGTCTGCTTGACATAAGATACATTAGGGCTCCAATCATGCTTCGATATTTTGTTGCATCGACTAGAGTCCTATTTTTGTCAAGGTCAAGTTTGTCTTTGATCTCCATTGGTGTACCAATGGGATCACAAGTTTCCATTTGTAACACCCCCATAAAATCAAAACAACAGCGGAATACCACTTTGGGGTGCTACTTCATAGTATAAAGTACAAGTCACAGTAAACGACCTCAAAAGAGACGTTTGATAAAATGTCACATTCGATTTAAGTAAATCAGAGTAAATTCAGGTCCTAATAATTTCCTTTTTTGTAGAAACAAAGCCTAATTCTTATATCATAGAACCTGTTACCACTAGATGTACTCATCAAAGCGTCTTATAAACAACGTTAGATAAATTATGCCTTTGTTGAATTGATTATGTAGGAGAAACTTTGATAATTCGTCCTACCATGCCCTCGGTACTTGCTTTAACCCATAGAGTGCCTTCTTAAGCTTGTAGACATGGCTTGGATGATCAACATCGATGAAACCTTCAGGTTGACACACGTACACGTCTTCTTTTAATGAACCATGCAAGAAAGCAGTTTTCACGTCCATTTGAATACTATGAACAATTTGTGTGCAACATATGCTAAAAATATCCTGATAGCTTCCATCCTAGCAACCGGAGTGAAGGATTCTTTGAAATCAATTCCTTCCTCTTGGTGGTATCCTATCACGACCAGACGAGTCTTGTTTCTAATGATCATGTTCTCTTCTTCATTCTTGTTTTTAAATAGCCACTTCAAAGTAAGGGGTTTTATGTTGTCTGGAGCGGGAACTAACACCCATACATCAATCCTTTTAAACTGGAGAAGCTCTTCTTGCATTGAGTTAATCCATGCAGGGTCGGTCATAGCCCCTTTGACATTTCTTGGTTCCATAGTGCTCACAGTCAGTACGTAGATGCACATTTCACCATTGGCTCAAAGTTGATTTCTTGTCAAAACTGGTCGTGAGGGTTCTCCTATCACTTGTTCCAAGGGATGATCCTTAGTCCACTGATAGTCATGCTGGTAAGGTTGATAAAATGTATGCATCTTAGATCAATCCATATATTGTGAAGATGATGATTCAGCAGTACTTGAGGATGGTGGAGCAAATGGGTTCTCGAATACATCTTCATCAAACATTGCATTGGGAACATTATCAGCAACTATTTCGGGTTGGAGTGGAGCTTGATTATCTTGTTGCTGAACATGTTGTTGTTGTGGTAGCTCGTCAACATCCTGTGAAGTGATTGGAATAACTTGTGGAGATGATTTTTTTGGTGTCGGTGCGGTGTCTGTTATTGTTGTAGATGTTGTTGGAGTCTGTAGAACTTGAGAAGCTAAAGTAGCAGGAGCAGTTCTTAGAGCAGCTGATGGTTGACCACCAATATAATCATCATACATAGCTTCGAACAGTAAATCTAATTCACGTTCAGTTGGTTTGTGAGATGTTATAGTTGACAGAGCATAAGTAAGATCGAGTCCTAAACTGATTTGTCCAGAAGTCATACCTTGAAGCTCGGGTTTTGAACTGCGTTGTTCAAAAGCCATTGCTAAAAGCTTATCAAATGTAACGTTCATTGTCTCCATGAGTTTCTTTGTCCTTCGGTTGTATACTCTGTAAGCACAGGAATTTGCTGAATAACCAATGAAAAAGCCAATATCACCTTTTGCACCAAGCTTCCTAATGTCTTTACGATCATTCTTGAGGTAACAGAGAGCCCCAAATACATGAAGAAAGGAGATATCTGGTTTTCTTTTGTTAATAAGCTCATATGGTGTTTTTCCAAATCATCGGTGAATGATGGAGCGGTTTTAAGTGTAGCACGCAGTTGCAATCGCTTCAACCCATAAGAATAATGGAGCACAAGAAAAAATCAACATTGTTCTAGCTGCCTCCACTAATGTTCGGTTTCTTCGTTCTACGACTCCATTTTGCTAAGGAGTTTTGACAGAAGACGTTTGGTAAGAGATGCCAACTTCATCAAAGTATCCTTTAAGCACTTGATTCTTGAATTATGTGTCATTGTCGGTTCTTACAATAATGACTAGAGATTATAAGAGGACTGTGATCTTCTTCAAAAAGGTTATGATCAATTTTGGTGTTTCATATTTTGATCTGAGAAAGTAAACCCACGTATAACAAGAGTACTCATCCACTATTAATAGAATATACCGCTTCCCATTTATGCTTTCGACTCTCATTGGGCCACACAAATCCATAGGAAGCAAGTGTAGTCTCTGATTTGAATTTGGAACAGGTTTGGGTGGGTAAGATGCCTTTATTCTTTTTCCTTGCTCACATGAGGGACAAATACGTTCTTTATGATATTTGAATTTTAGAAGACCGGTGACGAGATTGTTTTTGGAAAGGTCATTTATGGTTTCAAAATTGAGGTAGGATAAACATTGAGACCATAACCAAGACTTGGTAGAAGTAGCATGAGCCATGAGGCAAATTGGGAGGAAGCAGCCATTTCATGAAGATTAATGGTGTAAAGGTTTGTTGTACGATTTCCTTTTAACAAATCAACTCCTTCTAGATTTCTGACAAAACAGGTGTTCCTTCTGAAAGCGACCTCTAAATCTGAATCACAAAACTGCCCAACCGAGAACAGGTTGTGCCCCAAGCCCTCAACGAAATAAACCTTGGTGATCAATATATTTCCCCATTGAAGATCACCATAACCTAAAATAGCAGCAATATGATCATTTCCAAAGCGGATGGTTCCTAAGAACTTCCAGACAAAGTTTATTGGAAGCTTCAGATTTCATGTCATATGCTTTGAGCACCCTGAGTTGGCGCACCATAAACAAATTTGAACGACCTGCCAAAGAAAAAGTAGAATTTGGAAACCATTTGCTTGTAGGTTCTTGATGGTTAGAAGTACATGCATTTTCAATTTTAGAGCAGTCAGATTGACACTCAAATTTACTGGATGCAATTATTTTTCCTTTAAGGTCAAAAATTCTTCCAGTTGATGACCACCTAAGGAAATTTCTAGGTTTACTAGGCTTAGGTGAAGCAAGTCTTTCTTTGGACCCTAAATTCTTAGGTTTCTTGACCTTTGGCTTATGTTTCTTTTGATTTGCAATTTTTGAAACATTAACACTGTGTTTATCACCAAGAGAATTCATATCATTCACATAATTAAGCACACAAACAGCATGATTATTAGTAATTAAACATTGCTTACACATAGCACAAACAACTTCAAATTTATCATTCCGAATAGCAAGCTTAATGTTATTACATTCAGATGACATATGTTTCTTATTCTCAGAAAGCAGTAAATTTCTAGGGTGTTCTTCTACTTCAACTTCTTTATTCTTGATGCAACTACTCTTAGACGCAGAGGGGACCCTATCATTCTTTGTATTGCTCCTAGGCTGTGGCCTTCTAGACTTAGCAGTGTTGTCTACTCCTGTAGAAGACAAACCATTTAAGTTAGAATTTACATTTTGCTTATGAATGACACTTGGTTGTGAAACAGTGATCGGTTTGGTCCTAACACTTGCTTTAACAGGTTTGTTAGGAATAACATTATCTACCCTAGAGGGATCAGAAGGATTAATCCTAAACATTCATGGGGCAATCACTTTATCATTTTTTACAACATTTGCTTTAGTGGTGATAGGTACCAAGTTTGAAGTGATTAGGTTGAACAAATCTTTCGACTCAGCAACCTTGGGAGGAACCCGTTTTGGTCGTTCCAATTGAAACGCATTTGGTTGTCTAACAACAAAATGGTTTCTAAGAGGTTGCAAAAAGGGTTTCCCCACGGATGATTGATTTGTACACTTAGTATTCGCACTCGTACCGATTGTTGTGTTCTGTTGTTCAGAAACCTTATCGAATAACTGGGCTCTTAACTTAGCATTTTCATAAATCGTATTATGTAATTTTTCTTGCAAAGAGTCAATTATGGTTTTGGTTTGAGTCTGTGTCACATTGATTGAGTCAAACAGGTTCTTGTATGTGGTTTTAAGGTGTGCATTTTCTTTAGCATAATTCAAAACCAGAAACTCTAATTGCACGTTATCATCTTCTAGTTTCTTAGACAATGGATCAAGGGTATTTGATGCACATGGAGTATCCTTACTTTTACCCTTGAGATCTCCCAACTGAGCTTGCAACCGTTCGATCTTTTGTTGCATATCATTATAAGCTTTATCATACGAAATTTTGTCATATTTGCATTCTTCACATTTTTGTACCAATCATTCTACAGTTTAGCATATTTATTTTCCTTTTTAATGGTACAATTATCAAACCTTTCTTTCGTGCGTTCAAGCTCAGTCTGGAGATCGGATGTTTCAAGAGTAGGATTTTGCACAATAGACATAATATCCTGACTAACAACTGCTCTCAAGAGAAGCTCAATTTCATATTCCAAAGCCTAGTGCTTAACAAGAGATTCATCAACTTCTTTTGCAAGAGATTTAAAATCTCGAACAAATTTAGCTACATCTTTCAAAAATTGTATTTCGAAATTTTTGAACTCTAGCATCAACTTGGTTAACGATAGGGAAAATTTCATCTTTTACAATTTTGTAAAGCTCTTGATGAACAGAAGACGACCGATTGTGTATATCTAAAGTCATTTTTTGTTTTACAACACGTTGAAGAGTCACAATGGTGCCTTTTACCTCGTTTAGAAATTTCCGTGCAACACTTGGTGAAAATCATTTGAAAACTCTTCATTTGGTATTGAAATTGATTCAAAAATCGATTTAGAAACACTGGCCGTTTTGGAAGTATTTGAAGAATACAACTCTTCACGTGACTTGGCCTTTTGAGAAACAAAAACCTCTAAAAGTTGATTAATCTTTGCATAGTTTTCCGATTTTATTTCTTTATTCAATTGTTTCATTTATAAATGACTCTCTTGATCAAGTTGCAATGTCTCCTCCGAATCATACACAACAGGAGGATCATGCTTTTCTAATAGAACTTTGCCATTATACAAACTATGTTGTTTCTGCTGAGCTTGCTCGAGATAAAAAGGATTTTGATAACCCAAAGCAATTTTCTATTCGGTGTAGTAAAACGAGTCTGGCTTAGGTGAAAGCATGTGCATCGTTTGAATCGATTGACCCGTTTTTACTAAAATGTTATCTAATTCCTTTATCTTATTCTCAAGTTGAATTTGTTTATCAAGAAGCTTGTCTTCGTGTATTTTGAAATCAGACTTTAACTTTTTCTTCTCTTGTTGAAGATAAGAAATAGTTGATTTTTCTTTTGAAAGCTGGTTATTTAAATTTGCAATTTCCTCATTCAAAGTCATTATCGTTTTAGCAGAACTTAAGTGAAGTGAATTTATCTTTTTAGTAAGACATTGCTCTTGATAAAGAAACTTTTGATAACACTTTTCAAGTTTATCATATATTTCTTGATTAATTTCAAAACACTTTTCTTGATTTTTATATCTAGCAAGCTCAGTGGTCAATTCCGCATTTGTTTCTTTCATTTTGCGATTGATCATGTTGACTTTCTCAACATCAATGGCTAAATTATTATATAATGATTCAAAATAAACATGTGTTTCCTCAACAGTAGTAGGATTTTGTTCTACTATTCCCCCACTTTGTTCCACACTAGAAACCGCAGAGATAACATTACTGTCATTCTGTTGAACTTGGTGTGGTTTAAAAATATGCTTCAGTAGCTCAGTATAATGCTCCTCTTGAGTAAACATATTGAATATATCATTATCATAACAATTTTTAGAATGGTGTACCTCAGCTGATCTATCTGAGTCATAGACGGGAGCTTTGTCAGTCTAAGTATCGATGTCGATGTTTGCTGCAAATTAGCCATCAAGATGCAATTTGCATTGACTTCCTCAATCTCATCAAGATCCCCTGCAGCAGCCATCAAATCAAACTCTTCCGCTTGGAGTTGCATCCCTGCTTCTTCTTTTTGAGCAATCAGCAGCTGAGTCTGAAGATAAGCAGCATCCCTTCTCCTTGGTTTGACTGTGTAGTTCCTAGCAAGATGACTGTAACAATCCGTATTTTCAGGTCATTTACGTCAATAAACTCTCAATTATTTTTTTTGAGCTTTAATGCATTGATTGTGTTGTCTTGTAGGGTTTATTTTAGAGTATTCAAGTTTTAAATTTATATTTTGCCGACTTTACCTAAAACAATACTTTAACGGGCAGTGTACCCGATCAGATGGAGTTTCGTGGTAAGTAGGGTGTCGATCACTAAGAGCGAGAACTAATCTTTTATTTTATCAATATTTTGGTTAACTAAACTACGTTAACTCTATTCTATGTTAAACATATGCTAAAACTATGGTAATCCTAATTCTAACGGATAAAGGGGGTTTTCAGCCTGAGAGACTGACACAGGTTTTGTGGTAACTTAGATCAATTTAAGACACAATAGCACACACAAGTAGACAGAAAAAAGATAGAAGAGCGGTATAGCCAAATATAAGAAAACTGTATTAACCCTGATTAATCCAATTAAAACGTTGGTTTGTTTATTTAGTGCAACAAATGCTTATCTTGAGGCGGCATATCATTCCAAGATTTAGGCGGGACTTCTTCCTAAAACCTAGACACGTAGAATTCTGTCACAATTAAATGTATTCGCATAAAGCATCCTATTTACTGATTATAATCTATCTTAGGTGATTAATAATGGTGATCTTATTAAACCCTAGCTCATAGAGACTTACCTACTTACTACTTAATGGCAATTTATATTCTAGTAGTCCACTGTCCAAGTCTTTACCAAAAGAATTAGAACATTATTTGTTGATCCTAGGTCACCTGCTAGTCCAACTTGTTTACATCTCCCAAAAGTAAAGATATGACATTAATTGTGGTCCTATTGATCTAGGTATATAAATCACTATATGGAGAGCCATCCTGGCATCTAGCTAACTTGGTCGATATCACTAGATGCAATTGAATGATAGGTCGCATACAAAAGCACGTAAACAAGTATAAATTGATAAACATAAACAAGCAATGAACGATAAATTAAGCATTAGATATAAATAAACCAAACATTTAAATCTTCATAATCATGGCTAATACCTAAGGGTATTAGCCCTTAATCATCATAATCAATACAAAAGTAATAATCCAACCAAGGTAAACTAACCAAGTTAAATAAATGATACCAAAAATAAAACGATTACAAGAGTATAGGAGATTACAATGTGTTTCCTATGGAATTAGTAGCTTTGCTTGACCTCTTCTACTCTTTTTGCCTTCTGAAAATCGACTTTTGTGGTTAAGGTATCGAAAATATGATCAAGCACACTAAAAACCCATTTTCAGGTTTTCTATTTATATTGTTTGGAATTTGGTCGATACGACGTATCGAGATAGATGGATACGGCGTATCAGGGGTTTCTTAGAGTAAGGACCACGTTTGATATCTTCCAGAATATTTTATTACTTTATATTGAATACGGCGTATGGATGTCTCCTGGATACGACGTATTGGACTTTGTATCTTTGTGGTTTCTTGTGAAGTGCAGGCACAGATACGCCGTATCTTCCTTGATGGATACGACGTATAGGATGTCAGAACAGTAATCTTCAAATGTCTTTGTTTAAGCTCCAGAATGCGTGTCTTTTTGCTAATCTTCACCAAGTACTCCATAATTACTGCAATTCTCAAATACAAACAATTAAGTAATAATTCTTGCAATAATTATACAAAATGGGTTATTTAAATGGGATAAATGATGCTATAAAAGTGGCGTTATTGGATGTCATTAAATATCCCCCCCTTGAATCCTACTTGTCCTCAAGTAGCCTTTAGAAGTTTATAAAAATGTATCCCTAAGGATTTTTTTTCCGTTAAGCATTTATTTGATCAATTACAAGTACACAACCAAACACCTCACGAAATAGGAAGATGAAAACACTCAAATCACTCAACTAATCTATGTGGTAACATGTAACTAATTTGCTTAATTGCTTGGTCGTGATGAGTATTCTATCGAAAGCTTGGCAAGGATACACATCTCCACCACTAGAGCTAAGGAGTAACAAGTTTATAAAGATAAATAGGGGTTTTTATAAGGCTTATAAGGGTTTGATCACTTTATCTACTTTCTACTAATACCAATATTTTAGAAAGGCGACAAAGACCACCCATACACACCTATAATGATGGGATAGACATATGTGACTGCTCACTCCCATCTCGAATAAGTTAAGGAGCAGGACTAGTAAAGTGATATAGGGTATGGATCTTCTAACTTTTACCAAAAGTAATAAACCAACAAGGTGGCTGAATCACACATACATGGCCGTAACGACGAAATAGACATGCATGATTCGATCACATCCTCATTCGAGTAAAACCTAAGGTTAATCATTAGGAAAGGGAAATTTGTTGTTAAATAAAAATTCACAAAACAAATAGACTAATTCCAAACAGATAAGGTACAAGTTACTAGATACTTTTTCCCGACCGTTACCATGATTAAGACACAACTATATACACAAACGTCTTGATCATAGATGAAAAACAACAACCTAGTTGGCGTTCCCGTAACAGTCAACTCTCAATCATCCCATACTTTACATACTTTTACAAAGACAAGTGGCGATATCTACCACTTTATATAAAACTTTACATGATTGATTTATAACCACGTATCAACGAATAATTGATCCTTCAAATAATATCATCGGTTTAAGCTTAAACGAACCGACTATCTTCAAACTTTCCTCCTTCTTTTTTGTTGCAATTTTCTAATTTTTTTTCGATTTTTTAACTATACAATACTACGAATCTCGATGTAATTTCACCATCTTCACGATCATAATAACCCCGGATAATTTCTTCCATAATTCTTTATTCTTCGGACGTACTAATAATTGTGATGGTAGTAAAAATACATGAGTTTTGACTACTTTTTACATTCCTATTGCAGTGTGCAAATTTCCCAACCATACCAGAGATATAAACTGACACAGGACACGGGAAATACATACTTTACACTTTAAGCAACTAGCAACTGATAAAAAGACTTAATCTAACAGGGTAGGCTAAGGTGTAAACAAGTTTTTCTAGGGGTATCTTACTCTTAAAATAAGAGTAAACAAAGGGTTTATACGGGGGTTAACTAACCAGTGTAGTTAGTTAATAAAACAACATATAAAGGCTTTTTGGGTGTAATCTTAGAAATTTACCAATTTAAACAAGTTACTCCATCTAAATCCATAGTACTCATTATTGTGGTCTCGAATAGATATACCAAGCCAAGTTCTAAAGTCTACAACATCACCGGCACACTCATATTTTTGTGGGATTTGGGTAAACATTTGGAAATGGATAAAGCTGAATCCTCACAATATCTAATAAGGGTTATGTGTGCAGGTTATGTAACTAGTAATTTCACAAAAGTATGCTTGAATTTTTTTTAAATTTGAGCATAATTAAGAATTTTAATGTGAAAAATAGGACAAGTAACATTCTAATTCCCATCCCCCACTTAAATAATACAACGTCCTCGTTGTATAGATAAAACATTAAAAACGAGAAATAAAAGAATTAGAACGAGAAACTCCCTTGATGTTTTGCTCGGTAGATTCTCCAAGTTGAGTTTATGAGCAAGAATGTGTGTTGTAAATGCGTCTGGATGCCAGCATGACTACAACACACATAGGATTCCAGATGATTGATACTTTACCAACTTTGTCGATTTCTTTTCCAGCGAGGTCCTGTGCAAAATATAGGAAAAACATACAAAATTCTATCTCGGGTATCCTACGGTTAATAAAATAATAAAAATAAACTATACAGGCAGTCAATACGCCGTATCCAAAAACCAGGATACGCCGTATAGAAAGACCTGTAAAAAGTATCAATACGAGTCAGTCTGTCAAATACGTCGTATCATGTGCATGAATACGCCGTATAGACAGAACTGACAATAAAGTTTTAAATGCAGAAAAATAAAGGACTGATAACGTCCAAACATTCAATACGCCGTATGGTATGGAGCGGATATGCCGTATGGATGTCTGGGAAGATAGAATCGATAAAAATAAATAAAAACAGTTCGGGTTGTCTCTCGGGAAGCACTTTTCTTTCGGCTAGTCTTTAAGTTAGACTTTTTCTTCAGCTTCCTTTACTCGGCTCTTGTCACCACCCATCCTTCGTCCATGCTACAAAAGATATTTTGATATGCCCGGCATGCATCTTCATTTGTCTTTGTCAAATCATCGTATTCATATTCCTTTATAGCAACATAATCTTCATCTTGTCCAAATGAATACTTGATCATCTCAAATCTTCTAATCTTGCAAACCGGTGCATAATGAGCGGTATTATTGAACAAATTACATCTTTCATTACGTTCATGTTCTTTATCATTGTAAACATCACTTTCTTCATGATCGTGGGTAGTATTCTCACATTCGTCCCACTTCTCCAAGTTTCGTTAAGTGATTCTTCTTCCTCGTTAATCGTTCCATCCATAATGACTTTGTTTAGTAAAGCTTCTTCTTTAAGTCTGACATCCTCCAAAGCTTCATACCACTCCAAATTTTGATATCGGAGTGTGTTCCTAATTTTATGCTCCAGGCAAGTTTCCACCATTGCAATATCCGTCATCTTTCCAACTACAAGTTAGCCATTCAGAATGTCCATTCTTGAATAAGAATGGTTCACAACAATGTTCAACAGGAGTGGGTTCCTCCCATACTCCATTGTTTGTCCATGGTTTTTCATGTACCCATGGTATGTCTTCATTCCACTCATATATCCAGTCATCCTTATATTCTTCGTAAGTTTTAAATCCATCAATATCTTTAGTAAGGACATTTGGATCGATTTGTAAAAGATAATTAAATTCTTTGAAAGCTTTGCACGTAGGTGTCTCGAAGTCAAATACATTAGTCTTGATCCTAAAGATTTTATCAACTTCATCCTCATCAATTAGATTTTCATCATCAGGATCCGAAGATTCTTTGTTAGAAAGTTCAACTTCATCATCACCTCGTGCCTAATAAATCCATAAAGCATTCTTTGTGTACCAATCCATATCCAAATGGTTGTAAAATTTTGAGGCGAGCCATTTAGCAAAAACCAAGTGGGATGGGTCGTATTCCATATCAACATCACGTGCGTACGTGTCCTTTTGTTTCATGATCTTCAAGTATTCTTTGAATTGTAGCTTATAACTTCTGATCAACCATGTACTAATCACCCCTTTCTTGATATTTTCATCCATTGTCATATGATTCCTATATTTGAGGTCCAACCATTGTTCTACGGTTACATCAATAAGCTTTACTAGTCTTTTGTTAATGAAGATCATAGCTTCAGCATAAATCTTTTCGCATTCATCATAACTTATTTTCCATTCATATTCTTCGAGATCATTATGTGTTGGCTTACTTGTTTGTTTATCGCATCGGGAAGGTTTAGGAACTTCACTTTCATAGGTAAACAGGTCGTTATCAATTCTGCTTAATCGGTTGAATTCATCACAAAGAGTTCTAACTTGTGTATTGCAAGCGAACGAATTGTCATTGATCTTGAGAAATCCAAGATTTTGGAACTATCCTTTAATCACCTTTGTCATTGTTACTAAAAATAACCAGAAAATTATCAGTAGAACCAGTTGGAAAAAAGGGTGTATATAGAATTTTAAGCTTCAAGTTCAAGTATGAAAATCTTCTCTGTTACTGTATCAGACGATTGATACGTCGTATTCAATTGAACTGTATACGCCGTATCAGTTTACTGAATGGATACATTGTATTGGTAAAGAAAGTTAGATACGCCGTATTCAATTGAAGTGGATACGCCGTATCAGGTTATCGACCAGAACAGTGTATAGAAAACAATTAAAACGCACAAAACAAACACACAAATAAAACAAGAAAACAATTAAAAACAAATATACAAAATTTTACAAAATTATACACTAATCTAAATTACACTAATCCTAAGGGTTAAGTTAATCTAATGTTAAAAACCAAAATATTAAATAAAAGTCAAGATTAAAATTTCACTCCCCGACAACGGCGCCAAAAATTTGATTGTGTTGTCGTGTAGGGTTTATTTTAGAGTATTCAAGTTTTAAATTTATATTTTTCCGACTTTACCTAAAACAACACTTTAACGGATAGTGTACCCGATCAGATGAAGTTTCATGGTAAGTAGGGTGTCGATCACTAAGAGCGAGAACTAATATTTTATTTTATCAATATTTTGGTTAATTAAACTAAGTTAATTTAAACTATGTTTATTCTATTCTATGTTAAACCTATGCTAAACCTATGTTAATCCTAATTCTAACGGATAAGGGGGGTTCAGCCTGAGAGACTGGCATAGGTTTTGTGGTACTTAGATCAATTTAAGACACAATAGCACACACAAGCAGACAGACAAAAGATAGAAGAGTGGTCTAGCCAAATATAAGAAAACTGTATTAACCATGATTAATCCAATTAAAACGTTGGTTTGTTTATTTAGTGCAATGAATGTTTATCTCGAGGCGGCATATCATTCCAAGATTTAGGCGGGACTTCTTCCTAAACCTAGACACGTAGAATTCTGTCACAATTTAATGTATCCGCATAAAGCATCCTATTTGCTGATTATAATCTATCTTAGGTGATTAATAATGGTGATCTTATTAAGCCCTAGCTCATAGAGACTTTACCCACTTACTGCTTAATGGAAATTTATATTCGTGTAGTCTACTGTCCAAGTCTTTACCAAAAGAATCAGTATGTTATTTGTTGATCCTAGGTCACCTGCTAGTCTAACTCGTTGACATATCCCAAAGGTAAAGATAGGGCATTAATTATGGTCCTATTGATCTAGATATATAAATAACTATATGGAGAGCCATCCCGACATCTAGCTAACTTGGTCGGTATCACTAGATCCAGTTGAATGATAGGTCGCATACAAAAGCACGTAAACAAGTATAAATTGATAAACATAAACAAGCAATCAACGATAAATTAAGCATTCGATATAAACAAACCAAACATTTAAATCTTCATAATCATGGCTAATACCTAAGGGTATTAGCCCTTAATCATCATAATCAATACAAAAGTAATAATCCAACCGAGGTAAACTAACCGAGTTAAATGAATGATACCAAAAATCGAACGATTACAAGAGTATAGGAGATTACAAGGTGTTTCCTATGGAATTAGTAGCTTTGCTTTACCTTTTCTACTCTTCTTGTCTTCTGAAAATCGACTTTTGTGGTTAAGGCATCAAAAATATGATCAAGCACACTGAAAACTCGTTTTTAGGTTTTTTATTTATACTGTCTAAAATTTGGTCGATACGGCGTATCGAGATAGATGTATACGGCGTATCGGGGGTTTCTTGAAGTAGGGATCACGTTCGATATCTTCCAGAATATTTTATTAATTTATATTGAATACAGCGTATGTATGTCTCCTGGATACAGCGTATTGGACTTTGTATCTTCGTGGTTTCTTGTGAAGTGCAGGGACAGATGCGCAATATCTTCATTGATGGATACGGCGTATAGGATGTTAGAATAGTAATATTCAAATGTCTTCGTTTAAGCTCCAGAATGCGTGTCTTTTTTCTAATCTTCACCAAGTACTCTATAATTATTGCAATTCTCAAATACAAATGATTAAGTAACAATTCTTGCAATAATTATATAAAATGGGTTATTTACATGGGATAAATGATGCTTTAAAAGTGACGTTATTTGATGTCATCACGCATTTACTTTTAATTTCAACCGTTAAGTTAAATCGCGTAAACCAAAAGTCAACAATTAACGTAAACCGACATCAAACAAATAAAAGTTTACGTCAATCAAGTGTCATATTATTTTTACTAAAATAATTTATAACTTTTCATATTTTATTTTTATACTTTACGTAAAACGTTTACGTTTCGCATTTTGGAACCTTTTTGCATGCATGTAAACCTTTCTACCTATCTACACTTAACCAAATACCCACAATTATATCCAATACCCAAAATTTTTATAAATTCTACACCAATACCACCTATGTCTGGTTATACATGAATGTATATACATAATATTATACCAAGTTTGCTTATATATAAACCATGTGCGAGTTTTGAGTTATATTCAAAGTTTACTTGCAAGAATTATCAACTTATCTTACACACTATGACAAAACCACTCCCTTTCCATACCAATCAATACCAAACGTACCTTCCCCCCTAAAATCATGAGATGTGTAAGTCTTGGTCTTCTAGATATTTTGTGTTTATAAAGAATCCTATTGTAAGTCTTCACACTTCATTTTCACAAGTAAAATACACACACAAACTCCCTTTGGCTCTCTCTTGGTGCCGGCCTAGAAACCACAACAACAAGAACATTTGACTTGATTTTTTAAGCAAGTTTACAAGTATATTCAAGTAGGTTTTGGGTTAGTAACAAACATAAGGGTTTGCATAGGTTTAGTTATGTTCATCATTCTCATTTTACACTCAAGGTACACACCAAAAACTCTACACTTTCATTTTATTTACTTACATTTATACATCTTGATTATCTTGTTAAATCACAATCTAGTTTATATTTTATAAAATTTACAAAGAAACCAAGGTTTATACATAATCAAGCAAATATATTCACATGGTAAAACTATGTTACAAATATGTTAGAACTATGGAAAATACTAATTTTAATATACTACAAGTGTTGTTAAAATTATATAACTAGTTGTTGATTTATTGTTGGTATAAATTAGTTTATATAAAGTTAAGGTTTATTTTATGTTCTTGGCATTTTTATTTATGAAATAGAAGTAAAATAGATAAACATAAATTAGTGGACTATAATTATATAAATGATGTTGTAATGGGAAAATTAAAGGACTTGTAGTAATTTGCATGTGGTAGAAATCAAAAATAAAACCTATACATATCTACATGCTAACAACCGACCTTTAAGATCTTGGCACAGACTTCTAGGTAATTTATAAACTTAATATTATGATAGTACGTCTCAAGACGATTCCGTGGATGATGCGGAGGTTGTAAGACTTCACAGGAAGTTTTACAATCCCTTAGGCAGTGTACCTAATCGTTGCAGTGTAGCATAGGCAAGACTCGAGGGTTGTTATCGTTCTCTAGGGGAATAGCACTGAAGGCCGGATCGAATGTTCACTAAGGTCCAAAGGTTGAAGAAAGATTCTTTTTGTGTTTTTATATTTTATGAAAGCAAGTAAATTTTGGTTTTAGAGAGGTTTGGTTTTAAGCTAATTAAACTAAATAACAAATATACAATGAAGCGTATTCACCTGGGATGCACTACTCCTTGCTAGCTATCCAATTCTACTTATTGCTTTGTTACACTTGAGATGTAATGTGTAAGTATTTCCTAGGTCATGAATGGATTACACGAACCCGCCATCTACTTAATATTCCATTAGGGCAACGCACAAGTAAGGTAGTATGAAGACTATTACAAGGCCCCTAAGAGTATATTAATTTCATGTGAAATAACTTAAGAGAGATCAACCATATTAGGGGTAAGGTAGTATGAAGAGTGTTACTAATGGTATCCTTTCTACACTACTCGCGTTTCTCTAGACATATCAACAACGATACAGACAAAAGCTGGTTTTCTAAAGCCTAACGCGCACATTCATCAACAAGAAGCAATAGGAAACAAGAATTATAAACTATAATTAATTATACTCATTAATTCTATCACAAATAACAAGATATAATCAATTAATGACAAGTTTCATGCATTCCCAAATAAATACTAGATGAATTAGCCAAGCATACTTAAACAAGAGAAATCATAATCAACAAAAGGAATTGATGACATGAATTAAGATATAAGTGATAATCAAACTATTACAAGATGTTTATGGATTGAATTAGACCTTCTAAGTTGCTAAAAAAACACCTACCCAAACCCTAGAATCGGACTTAGGGTTGGGGGCTTGATAAAAACAAAGTTATGAGGCTATATTTATAGGAGAACCCTAGGTCGGCAATCCTGACGCCGTCGCCAAAAATCCCGACGCCTTCGCAGCGTTATTTTTTGTGTAGTTGTAGATTTTCTCACTGCGATCACGTGGGCTGTTGAATCGTCGAAATCCAAGTTCGTATGAAGAAGTTATGACCAAAACAATATCTGGTACTTCGCTCGCAAATGAAATGATCTTCTCAATCTCGTGACACAAAATCTTCTAGGGTTTCTTTAGGTCGGCCATGTTTTGACGCCGTCACCAGATCTTTGACGCTGTCACTTCAAACATCCTGACACCGTCGCTTAAAACTCGTGATGCCGTCTCCACACTCTGTATGCACAACTTCTTTAAGGATTTGGTGTAGATTCGTAGTCTTGTCGTTTCTTCTCCAAATGAGCCCAAGTCACGTGTATTTCCTCTAAATGCTATCCAAGTGCTAAAAACCTAAAAAATGATTAAGCACGTAATCTGGGCATATTTGCATAATTTAGGGGGTTAAATGACCCCGAAATAGTGTATAAAATGACACCTCATCAAATACCCCTACACTTGGTGTGGAAACTAGAAGGGGGGTTGAATAGTTTTTACTGTTTTAAAATTAAAACTTAGATTGTCGACTTATGTGAATTCAAGAGATATACACAAGTGTATATGATAGCGATGCAATAAGTAAATAAACAATCTACAAAATGTAAGCAAGTAAAGATAAGAAAGATCAAACCGATGACACAATGATTTATAGTGGTTCATCTACGAAGCTCCTCTTTGCCCTACTCCACTCCCCAAGTACCCAACTTGAGAGTTATCTTCACTATGTCAACAAGCTCCCTTTAGGCGGAGAAAACCGTACACGTCGCTTACACTTTTTCCGGTACTAAGCTAAATACCGAGTTCTACTTTGAGATAGAACCAATCTAACACACTATGTATTTTGAGGCCTAAATACTAACCTATTATATACATATGATACACACAACACACAACACAATATATACAAGATGAATAATTATCACAAACGTGATGACACAACTAAACTATTAACACTTGAAGCTTGACGTCTTCTTAAGTGTTCTTCACTAAAGAGTGGAATGAGTTGATCACTTGTAATGGATTATGTAACAAGTATAATGATCAAAGAATATATAAAAGATAAAATATATGTGAGAAAAATATTTGTCAAGAGTTGTATAAAATGAAGGAATGAGGTTGGTATTTATAGGCAACCTTTTGAAATTCAAATCTGTCCCAGGGGAACAAGACGTGCGACTCACGGATCCCCCATCCCCTGGATCCGTCCAGTGCATTTGGTGGATCCGTGGGTGGAGCTGGGACAATATTTGTCATTTTGTGATTAACCCCAAATCTATACAAAATATAGTTTTGTACTTATTAAAACTAGTTTAATAGATTCTTCTAGAAGAAAATATTTCTTATCACCAATAAGGAAAGATTTTCTAGATTTGGGAAGATTTGGAAAGATTGTTTGATTTGGAAAGATTGTTTTCCCCACTAATGTTAATCTAATATATTTTTGTTTTGTCTTACATGCTATAAAATCACTACTAGCTCCAACTATAAACATAGTTTTAGCTTAAAAACTAAAACTCACAAAGAATAGAACAAAGCTTAATAGAAGCAACAGAAAAACTTTTTTATCCTATCAAACATTCAAATATTTATCTTTTCCCTTTATCTTCAATTTTTTCTTTAACCACAACCCAAACCACCAATAACTAAAGTTTTAATAATAAAGCCGGATCCAAATTACCAGCCCCCACCACACCCACCTTGCATATAAGAAGGTGACGGTGAAGTATATAAAGAAAATCAATTTAATTACACGTTTATAAATAAACTCCTTCCTTGTTCCTTCTTATCAAAATAACTCATACTTCAATTAATAAATAATAATATTACTTTTCTTTTAACTTTTCTTTTTATACATTAACTCTGCCTGGGAGCTAAAGGGGTTTGTGTCGGCTACCCGCGGGTGACCCCCCCCCCTAACGTGCACTATCTAAACCAAAAAGAAATAAACCTTATATCGACGACAAAAAACACATAATAAAACCAAAACCAATAACGCCACAACCACCCACACCACAACTAGAAAACATAACAAATACCCACCGAACCAAACCACCACCAAAGACCAACCCAATCCACAAACCGACCCCCCCCCAGAAAAAAAAATACTCCCCCCCCCAAAAAAAAAACCCCAAAAGAAAAAAAAAAAAAAAACAAAAAACTACTACCAGTGTGCATGGCCCCCCCAACAAAAAGAACACCAAAGCACCCACCAACCTGTCCAAAAAACACCAACAAGACACCGACCACCCCCCAAGTGGCAGGTGGGCTCGGCAGCGGCCAATCCCATCACCACCGGAACCCCCCACACCCTCTAATAAATGCACGCACACAAAGACTACCCCCCTCCTCCCATATAGATGATGAAAAAGATTATAAACTCATGCATATTTAAAAAAACAAGTCTACAAAATAAGTATTTAGTAGATGAGTTTACATATCTTCTCCCCCTTTTTGTCGAAGCAAAAAGTGTAACACCCCCAAATTGGGTCGCAGCGGAATATGGGTCTGGGGGTGGTACTTCATAGATCAATAGCACAAGATATATATAAGAACGACCATTTAAAAGTCGTTTAAAACCGAAACATTGGATTTAACAAATTGTTGTTACATAAGTCTAAAACTTCACTTGTTCCTAGTTCAAAATACAAAGATTTAGACCATAACAAATATATCCTCAAAATGTAATGCAACCAAGTCTTTAATGCAAACGACTTCCAAAATAACGACCACCAATGTATCCCTGGTCTTGTACCTCATTGATGTCCTGAGAAAACATTGCTTAAAACGTCAACAATAATGTTGGTGAATCCATAGGTTTGTAAAATGTATAATGTAGGACCGCAAGATTTTCCCATGATAATGCAACAAATGCAAACATCATAAAATGTGATTTCATTTCCCTAAACTCATGACACTGAAGCTCGACATGTATGAATTGCAATATAAATTGCCAACATTGCCTGTGATGATGTTCTAACCCGCAACATCCCAAATCCGACATGGTATACATTCGTTGTCCGGCATACCGACACAGTGAGCATGACTCACCCGAACGGGGATGTCAATCCCAAATAGATCTATTTATAACATTCGCGCTCACAACAAGTAATTGACAGTTCATGATAGTGGGCTCAGAGGGTTATCGCTACTTAGGCAAACACGTAATCGTAAAGTAAAATGTCCACTTGCGTCAAATTGTAAAACATGCATATGTTTCTCACCCCGAAACATGTAAATCATTATAAATGTAAAACATGGGGCTATGAACTCACCTCGAGTGACTGAATAATCCAAGTAAAACAGAAAATGCGTCACAATAATGACCGAATGCAACCTAATTAAATATAGGTCGTATAAGTACTAAGCACTTTGATTAACTAATACCACATATAATTCTATATAGCTACATCACCATCTAATTGTATTTGTGAAATCATATTTATAAAGTAAAAACGTTTATAAATATCTCTTTAGTAAAAATGACGTAACTTTATCGTTTTAAGTCTGTTTCTTACGTTTCTTATGTCCATGCTTTCGTATTAAGACGAGTTATCAAAATATTACATTTTCATATTTTAAGTCCTCTGGTGAACAGTACTTTTACTGTTCATATACTTTTATAAAATTATTTTAATAAAATTAATCGTAGTAAACTCGTAAATGTCGTATCTTATTCGTTTTAACTCTGATTTTAGAGATTCTTTCGAGCACGTCTTCATAATTAAAAGTTTTATCTAAATAATGTACTTTTCAAAATGTATCTGAGATGAATAGTGATTTTTATTGTTCATAGTTTATAAAATTATTTTTATAAACTTTAATTATCGTAAATACGAAAAAAAATCCCTAACTCCTTCATTATTGATCAAAAAATTATGATTCTTAATGTTTTGGAATCCTAAAAATATGTAATATCTGAAAAAAAATATCCATTTGTATATATCAGAAGTTAAAAGTAAATGGTTTTTATAAAATTTCTTTTATAAAACACTTTTTATAACTAAATCTTGTAAATTACGTATCTCCTTCGTGATAGCTCGTTTTTTCGAGTTTCTTACCTTTTTGGAATCCTCATGAGATGTAGTATTTTATAAAAATATAAAATCAATAGGTTATTTTTTGAATTAAAACAGAAAATTTGAGGTTTTTGTTAAAATGTGTTTTAAACTTGTTTTTGTAACTTTTTAGTTTAGTCATCTTGTTACAAATCCTCTAATGTGATCAATACACAACCTTGTGTATATTTATAGTCCTCTAGTGTACAAGTCTACAATATGTCTAAGAATCACAAGATCCATAAGTCTACATACTTGTTTGTTCATAATCATTAATAAGTAAATTTTTAGGTAACTAGTTTATATAAACTTTTTATACATAAACCACACTTGTACAATACTTATACATCCATCCCCATATGATATTAACATTCATATAACATATGTAAAAGTTTACCAAATCATAAACAAGTGTAAAAATCTATTTTACAAGTAAATAAGTTTCCTAGATGGTGATTAACTACATAGACATAATATACATATGAAATCACTAATGTAAAGAGATTAAGGTTCTTATGTAACCTTAGTATGATGTATGGTGATGAACAATATGATCTAAACCCTTGTTTAGCAAACAAACCCTAGCTTCCAAGACAATGAAAACCCTAAAACCAATGAAACCCTAATCCAAAAACCTTCCTTGCTTTAACACTTGTAAACCTCAAACCAAACCTTCTAAACACCTTAGGATATCTTAGATATGATGTAGGAACACTTGTAAATGTTGTAGATAAAATTTGTATGGATTGTTTGTGTGTTTAATTGTTGGTCGTGGGTTGGGAGAGAAAAAGAGAGGATATGGTGAAGTTTTCACTTAACAAATGAGATGTGTGTGTGTTCTATGTTACTTGCACTATATATATTACCATGGACTAGTCAAAGACCTCTTGGAAAGTCTAAGACACAAAGAGGGTTTCTAGGAAGTCTTATGGTCAAGACTAGTGAAAGTCTTCAAGGTTTAATGAGCTTATGTTGTACAAATCAAGTTGGTGATTTTGTGTGCTAAATGTCTCATAGGGACTTATATTTCAGCCGAAATATATGGGGAGGAGGGAGTACAAATTTATTTTTGATCTCTTGTAAAATATCTAGCATTATTTGGAAGTTACAAGTTGTAGGTTAATACATAAAGGTAAATACTTGTAATGCATAAGTCTTGGTTTATTTCTTTCTTTAAGAATTCGGCTAAGGTGATAATTATGGGTGTATTTTTATAAAACTTTGGGTATTGGGTATAAAAATGGGTATTTGTTGAAGCGTAGAAAAGTTTTGGTGGTTCCGGGTATGCCTAAACGTATTTTATCGCGAAACGTAAACACTTTACGTAACTAATAAAAATAAAATGTGCAAAGTTTAATAATTATCCTCTAAATAATTATCTAACACTTGCTTGACGTAAACATTTAATTGTTTGGTGCCCGCTTACGTTGAATGATAATTTTTAGTTTACACGATTTAACTTAACACTTAAAATTAAAAGCAAACGTGTACAACACTAAAAATAAATAGTTAAATAAATAACGTCGTACACTAACCTAAAACATGGGGTAGTATAGTCTTCCCCCGTTTGCCAAAACGTACTACTCTTTTCCAAGGCAAAACCTTAATCATAACCCTATATCCAACTTGAAATTCCATCGGCTTACGCTTTAAATCGGTGTAACTCTTTTGTCAATCATGAGCAACTTGAATTCTTTGCTTGATCTGAATGATTTTCTCGGTCGTCTCTTAAACTATCTCTTGACCAGTGAGTTGAACTTCTCCAACCTTGGCCCAACAAACAGGTGAACGACACTTTTGACCGTAAAGTGCTTCAAATTGTGCAGCCTTAATGCTAGCGTGATAACTATTGTTATATGAAAACTCGACTAGTGGCAAATGGTTAACACAACCCTTTCCAAAGTCGATCACACAAGTACGCAGTATATCCTCGAGAGTTTGAATAGTCCTCTCGCTTTGTCTGTCAGTTTGTAGATGATACGTAGTACTCATATCCAAATTTGTACCCAAGGCCTTCTAAAGTGACCTCCAGAAATTTGATGCGAACCTAAGGTCGCGATCACAAATGATTGAGACAGGTATCCCATGCCTCATGACTACCTCTTTCAGGTACATTTTTGCCAATTTTTCCATGGGATTAGTTTCCCTTATTGGTATAAAGATTGCGGATTTAGTAAGTCGATTAACAATCACCCAAATGGTGTCATAACCTTGTGATGACTTAGGAAGCTTCGTGATAAAATCCATGGTGATATTATCCCACTTCCATTGAGGTATATCGGGTTGCACTAACAAACCCGATGGCCTTTGGTGTTCAGCCTTGACCTTAGCACACGTCAAACATTTGCTAACATAGGTGGCGATGTCGGCCTTTATATTGGGCCACCAATAAAGTTTCTTCATGTCCTGGTACATCTTGTCAGAACCCGGATGGATATAGTATTTTGACTTGTGGGACTCGTGCATGATCACAGTCCTCAAATCGCCATAACAGGGTAACCAACTCCTGCCATTTAAGCAGAGTTCCATCTGCGTAGGGTTCCAACTTTTCCGTTCTAAGTTCTTTTGATCGTTTGAATTTTCAATCAACATACCTCCAACATCTTCGTTCTTGATGTTCTCTGGTTTCCGTGCTTCAGTCTGAGCATTCAAAATTTGTTTGGGGAGATTCAAACCAATAGTCATGACTAAGGCTCAAACCCGTAATGGCTTATTCCGTTCTTTACAGCTTAAGGCATCAGCCACTACGTTTGCTTTCCTCGGGTGGTAACGTTTTTCATAGTCAAAATCGCTAAGCAACTCTAACCAACGACGTTGTCTCATGTTCATCTCCTTTTGATCAAGAATGTGTTGTAAACTCTTGTGATCTATGAACACTATACACTTGGTTCCATACAGATAGTGTCTCCAGATTTTAAAAGCAAACACCACTGCACCAAGTTCCAAATCATGAGTCGTATAGTTCTTCTCATGAATCTTCAATTGGCGTGATGCATAAGCAATCACCTTCTCTCTTTGCATCAACACAACGCCCAAACCTTTGATCGAAGCATCGGAGTATACGATAAAATCTTGGCTTCTTTTAGGTAAAGCCTGAATTGGTGCACTACACAACTTCTACTTCAACAGTTGAAACGCTGCTTCTTGTTTGTCGCCCCAAACGAACTTGACCTTCTTCTGAGTGAGCTTGGTCATTGGCTTGGCGATCTTCGAAAATCCTTCGATGAATCTTCGTTAATACCCAGCAAGACCTAAAAATTGCCGAATCTCCGTTGGCGTTTTAGGAGATGCCCAATCTTTAATGGATTCGATCTTGGTGGGATCCATGTGAATGCCTTGAATATCAATCACGTGGCCGAGAAATTGTACCTTGGGAAGCCAAAATTCGCATTTAGATAATTTAGTGTACAACTCCTATTTCTTAAGCAATTCTAGAATTGCCATAAGATGTTCTTCGTGTTCCTGGAGTAGATGAGAATATCGTCGATAAAGACGATCATAAATTTATCCAAAAATGGATTGCACACGTGGTTCATGAGATCCATAAATACCGATGGTGCGTTCGTCAAGCCAAATGACATAACTTGGAACTCGTAATGACCATATCGAGTTCTGAATGCCGTCTTCGGAATATCTTCTTCCCGTACACGAGGTTGGTGATAACCTGATCGCAAGTCTATCTTAGAATAAACACTGGATCCTTGTAGTTGATCAAATAAATCGTCGATCCTTGGGAGTGGATAACAATTCTTCACCGTCAGCTTGTTCAGCTCTCGGTAGTCGATGCACATTCGAAATGATCCATCCTTCTTCTTGACAAACAAGACCGGAGCTCCCCATGGTGAGGAACTGGGTCTTATGAAGCCCTTGTCAAAAAGTTCTTGGAGTTGGTCTGACAATTCCTTCATTTCAGACAGAGCTAATTGATAAGGTGCCCGTGCTATAGGTGCAGCATCAGGTATCAAATCGATTTGGAATTCCACTTCGAGTAGGAGGAAGACCCGACAAGTCCTCAGGAAATACTTCAGAAAAATTTCGAACGATTGGTACGTCCTCAAGTCGCTTCTTCTCTAACTTGTCTCCAGTCTCCTTTGTAGTAACATGTGCCAAAAATATAGGACATCCTTTTAGCATGTACTTCTGAGTTTTAGTGCACGAGATGATGTTCAAACGAGTCTCGTTTCCTCGGTCGCTTCCGTCACCGCGAAGAATCAACGTTTCATTTCCCCAGGGAATACAAATGATTTTCTCGGCACAAACAATGACAGCTTGGTACTTTGCCAACCAATCCATACCGATTATGACATCGAGACTATCTACGGGCATTAAGTCTATGTTGAATGGGTGATTTAAGAAATTTAATGTACAACCCTGAATGATAGCGTTTAACCTAATTATTCTCTTGTCAGCTAGTTTAACATCATAATAATGATCTAAGGTAGATGGCGTGATATCAATTTGGGAGCTAAATGCAGTAGGCACAAAGCCTCTATCGGCACAAGTATCGAATAAGACAGAAGCATAGCGATTGTTTAGAAGGAACGTACCCGTAACGACGTTTGAGTCTGGGTTTGTCCCTGCACGGCCTACTGCATACACTTTCGCTGGAGCATTGCCATTTCCACCTTGGTTACCATGTTTGTTGTTCTTCAGTTTTGGATAATCCCTCCTGAAATGTCCCTGGGATCCACATTTATAGCAAGTAGGTTTATGACCTGCCCCAGTGCCCCTCTGGTTGTTAGCAGTGTTGGAATTTGCAGTACTCTTACAGTCACAAGCCAGATGGCCAACTCGGTTGCACTTGTGGCATTTTGGAGCACACAGACCATCATGGTGATAGTTGCATTTTGAGAACAGAGGTTTGGATCCTCCGTAAGGTTTCTTCTCACCAGACCCTACAGCATAAGCTCTGCCAGTGTTCTGCCTCTTATTCTGTTGTTGTTGTTGTTGGTTATCATCTTGATTTCTTTTGTTCTCACTCCGTCGTTTAGCAAAAGTGTGGATTTTCTTTATCCATCAGCTCAGTTGCAAACTCAATTGCATCTTGCATGGTTTTTGGCTTAGATGCCATTACACTTCCATGAATCTTATCGGGCAACCCACCGACATATTTCTCAATCTTGTCTGACTCTTCAAGAAACATCCTAGCACACATCAATTCCAGTTCCTGAAATCGTTGGTTATAGCCTACCACGTCGGTACATTTAACCTTAAAATTCCACATCTCAGCCTCTAGCTTCTTAATCTCGCCCCTTGGGCAGTACTTGTCGGTCATCTTCTTTTTCAGGTTTGTCCAAGTCATTGCATAAGCAACATCGTGACCAACAGTCTTAACGTGGGAGTTCCACCACGTCAGAGCACTGCCAAGAAGAGTACAAGTAGCAAACTTGATTTGGTTTTTCACAGAGCAATTGCTTATACGGAATACAGGTTCCATTCTTTCAAACCACTGAGTCAACTCGACGACTCCTTCAGTACCCTTAAAGTATAGAGGTTTGCATTTCATAAAGTCTGGGTAAGTGCACTCACGAGCAGGAGGAGCTTGTCTCCTTACACCCGTGCCTGAATTATGGCTGTCATCGCCATTCATGCTTCTGTCAGCGTCACGTGCTGCTAATGCATCAGCAACACCTTGATCGATCAATGCCTTAAGTTGAGCATTGGTGACAGATGTGGTGGTGGTTGTTGTGGCTGGTGTTGACCTTGTGGCTCTTTTTGGTGCCATTTTCTTCAAATCACAAGAAAATATAATACCAGTTAGATTTCATAAAATCATAACCATGACATGACATATGCACAATAAGTAAAGTGAGATCACATCACACAGTGAAATATACAACTGAATTGAAATTAACAATGGTGTAGCTAAATCGACATTCATTCATGATAAATTTGATTACAGACATGACATAATACATCCCTTCCATATATAATCTGGAAACATACATGACCTGATTCTGTTACAAAATGATCACTACCATTAGGTTACAAAAGGAAATATTAACAACCTAAAGCCTTACTTGCCGGGAGTTACCCTGTAATACTTAGTAGGCTAAAAAACATAGCTACAACATAACCAATCTAAGAGCTACTACCGGCCTCCTCTAGTATCTCGGGCTGTGCTGGACCTCTAGCGAGTCCCTGTTGTTCCTGCAGTGCTGTCACCTGTATCTGCAGTGTACTCATCAGTCTTAGTGTTTCCACAAGTTGTGCCTGTCGAGTGTGGTCTACTGCTCGCAAGGCTGCAATATCCGTCTGTTGTGCCAATACAGTAGTCCTCAGTGCTCTCACCTCAAAACGGGCGATGTCACTAGCATCCATCGACCGTCCCCAGGCCTCACAAGAAAGTCTAGCCTTTCTTTCTCTCTCTATGAGTAAGGCAGTACGAGCATGAACACGTCTATCTCTAAACAACATGTTGAGCCGACCGCTCATCAATGACCTGTCATCTTGTACATCATCCAGTCTCCCATAAATCTCATCAGTATCCTGTCTAACCGTAGTGACAAAGTCTATTACCATCGACCCAACTTTGTGTCATCAGTCGCTGGTACCCCTGGCATGCCCACAAGCATCTCATCCCAAGTGTCTGTAATCCCATAACCAACATGTCTCTTAGGGTTACATCTGATCTCATCATCCAAAGTGGCAACAAAACCATAATTCGCCCTAAAACCTCCAGTAGGTCTAGCAGTAGGTGTAGATGAACTCTCACTGACCTCATATCTCGAACTTAGAGCAATACACAACCTCTTCCGAGGCGGTAATGTAACCTCGAAAACACCTGCTCTACAAAGAGTGGAGGGAAGAAGCATAGGTGGTGACGGAGTAGGTAAAGGTATAGGTAGGAGTGGTGGTGTCCCTAATGGTGGTGTACTCGATGGTAGTAGATAGGAAGTAGATGGTGTCTCAACTCTCATCCGGATCATAGCGGCTCTATATCCTAAAGGATAAGTAGGACTGGTAGGTAGTGGTAGAGGTGATATGGGTACTAGTGATGATACTGGTAGTGGTGGTGAGGGAATCTGAGGTAGTGGTGACGACCATGGGGAGAGTGGTGATAGTGGAGGTGATGGTATGTCAAGAAGTCTAGAAATCTATGCCTCAGACCAAAATGATGTAGGTGGCTGCTCTCGGATAGACATCCTAGCAGTAACATGGTGTATAGGTGGTGGGACAGAGTCAGCCGGAGCTGAGTGCTCCTCCTCCTCCTCATCCTCTTCCTCTTTAACATCATCATCATCATCCTCGTCGGCATCGGATGACTCATCATCATTATCGTCATCGTCTCCTTTGTCAGCAAGATAATCAATGGGGTCCTCCTTAGGATCCTCCTCAAGATCCTCCTCATCCTCCTCTAGATCAGAGTCTGCAATATATCCTGGTGAGTCGGCAGTAGGTGAGACAGCAACAGGCAGTGGCTGCTCCTTAGCGGGAAATACCTCATCCTCCGGTGGCATAAACTCCAGATATACAAGCTCAGGGACAAACTCTGGTGAAAGTGGTGCCTACTCTGGCTCCTCAAGGCCAGGCACATAATCAGGAGATGGTGGGGACTGAAAAGCGGCCACTACATATGCATACGGTTCCTCTGGCATCATAGGTGGTCCATCGACTCCCGGAGATCCTATGTCTGACAAACCCTCAAATGGATTGGATACCGCCGTGTAGGTGACTGTGGAATCCTACGAATCCGACATGAAAATATCTGGAAATCAAAAGTAGCTTATATAAGTATTAATATAAGACTCTTATAGTAATATACATAGTATTTTATAACACGTATATCAATCATGAATGCATCTAGTCTAACCAACTAATGCAACAACTAGTGTATGTGTGTCACGTGAAAACCCCTTTGTATGAATGCAATGTTTGAAAACGATTATAGTACAGCAAAAAAAACCTGGTTCTCTATAAACTTGGCTCTTGATACCAATCTGTAACACCCCTAAATTCGGTCACAGTGAAATATGGGTCTGGGGGTGGTACTTCATAGATCAATAGCACAAGATATATATAAGAACGACCATTTAAAAGTCGTTTAAAACTGATACATTGGATTTAACAAATTGTTGTTACATAAGTCCGAAACTTCACTTGTTCTTTGTTCAAAATACAAAGATTTTAGACCATAACAAATATATCCCCAAAATGTAATGCCACCAAATCTTTAATGAAAACGACTTCCAAAATAACAACCACCAATGTATCCCTCGTCTTGTACCTCATTGATGTCCTGAGAAAACATTGCTTAAAACGTCAACAATAATGTTGGTGAATTCGTAGACGTGATGTAGAAATTGGTGCTTATGCTCAATGAGAGCAGAAGATTGCTCGTGTGCTCTCTCTATCCTATAATTAAAGAGATTGCACGCAATTGTAGTGAACTGAGTACGCTGAAGAAAGCGGGCTCGTCTCTCAATAGATGGGTGGAGCTTTCACACGCTTAGTCGCCTCACGGGGGTCGCGCGATCGTTGCGCTTATTGGGAATTGTGATTGTGAGACAAATACGCCTGGAAAAAGGTGATGTTGCTGAGGGCAAGATGTGTGTGGTGGTATGTAGGCGCAGAAAAAAGAAGATGACCGACAAGTACTGCCCAAGGGGCGAGATTAAGAAGTTGGAGGCTGAGATGTGGAATTTGAAGGTTAAAGGTACCGACGTGGTAGGCTATAACCAACGATTTTAGGAACTAGCATTGATGTGTGCTAGGATGTTTCCTAAAGAGTCAGACAAGATTGAGAAATATGTCGGTGGTTTGCCCGACATGATTCACGGAAGTGTAGTGGCATCTAAGCCAAAAACCATGCAGGATGCAATTGAGTTTGCAACTAATCTGGTGGAAAAGAAAATCCGTACTTTTGCTGAACGACAGAGTGAGAACAAAAGAAAGCAAGATGATAACCAACAACAACAACAGAACAAGAGGCAGAACACTGGCAGAGCTTATGCTGCAGGATCTGGTGAGAAGAAACCTTATAGAGGATCCAAACCTCTGTGCTAAAAATGCAACTATCACCATGACGGTCCGTGTGCTCCAAAATGCCACAAGTGCAACCGAGTTGTCCATCTGGCTTGTAACTGCAGGAGTACTGCAAATGCCAACACTGCTAACAACCAAAGGGGCATTGGGGTAGGTCAAAAACCTACTTGCTATGAATGTGGAGCCCAAGGACATTTTAAGAGGGATTGTCCAAAATTGAAGAACAACAACCGCGGCAACCAAGGTGGAAATGGCAATGCTCCAGCGAAAGTGTATGCGGTAGGCTGTGCAGGGACAAACCCAGACTCAAACGTCGTTACGGGTACAATGATCCAAAATTATAAAAAAAAAAAAATTCTTAATGTTTTGGAATCCTAAAATATGTACTTTCTGTGAAAAATAATCATTTATTCATATCAAAAGTGAAATAAAAATAGCTTTTATAAAAATTATTTTTATAAAAACTTTGTATCTAAATCTTGCAAATTACGTATCTCATTCGTTATAGCTAGGTTTTTCTAGTTCCTTACATTTTTGGAATCCTCATGAGATGTAGTAGTTTATAAAAATATAAAATAAATGCTTTACATTTCGAATTAAAACAGACCCTTTTGATCTTTTTGTTAAAAATATGTTTAAACTTGTTTTTATAACTTTTTAGCCTAGTTGATTTGTTACAAGTCCTCTACCATGTGTTATAGCACAAGTCTTATATGCTTTATGTCCTTAGTCCATCATTTGTTCAAGTATTTCTATGATAACAAGTCTTTACATGTCTTTTGCTCATAAACTTAACAAGTACACTTTTTAAGCAACTAGTTTATATTTACTTTTTATAAACTAAACCATACTTGTACAATGCTTATACTTCCATTCCAACATGATATTAACATTCATATAACATATGTAAAAGTATATCAAACCATACTCAAGTGTAAAAATCCATTTTACAAGTTTATAAGTTTCCTAGATGGTGATTCACTATATAAACATAATATACATATGAAATCACAAATATAAAGAGATTAAGAGTTTTAGATGACCTTAATGTGAAGTAAAATGATGAACAATAAGATCTAAACCCTAGTTTAGATTCACAACCCAAGCTTCTAAGATTATAAACCCTAATGTAGACTAATCTAATAACATACTAGATGTGAGGGTAGAAAGAGAGTGGGTTGGATGAACACTTAGAGAGAGAAAGAACATAAAAGAGAGAACTTTGTTAATGTGTGAAAAATGAACAACCAACCACCTCTCCAAGGCATGGAGAGGTGTTTATATACTTACAATGGACGGTGGGCTTGGGCTTGCATGGGTTTATCCATGGGCCTTTAGCTAACTAACTATGTAAGTTTCCAAAAATTTACTTAACGAGCTAACGACTGTTATCTATAGAAGCGACCGACACTTTCGTGTTCCTAACAATCTCTTCCTAAGGGAGGTCGCTCCATTTTACTAAAACTTAAACCTAGCATACTATGCTTTATCTTTAGTCTTGAGCTCGTTCAACTTCAATCATTGACTCGTGATTTTAATGTAGGGATCATAGACTTTATGTCTTGAGCTTGTTCCTTATCTTGTCTTGAATGTGATCTTTGAACACCTTGAGATCATCAACCAAGCATAATCTCATTTCGCCATCTTGTAATCTTAGCCATCTTGTGAACTTGTGACTTCTAGACCGACATGCTCATACCTTTCTTGTTTTGTTGACTTGAAAAGCTTTAATGCTGCATCTTTCTTAAAATTCTTTAACTTTAACACTTCGTCACTTTGAGAAAGACATTTGGTAATAAAGTGACGGAAACTTCTTTGAAATTATTTGACTTTAATACTTCATCACTTTAAGAAAGACATACAGTATCAGAGTAGCAGAAGTCTTGAAACATGTACTTGAGCTTTCATGATGTATTTATATTTGTTGGTCGGGTATGAGCATGTGGTTATGAATCATGACTCGTCGGGAATCAGCTGCGCCAATCATCCCAAGATTACCTGCAAGTTTTAGGTTAGTGATAATCAACAGATATGTATTGATAGTGTCCTTTGTTTACCTCGTCCAATAAGCTTGTAGTAAACCATGGTTCCCCATTGATCAGTATAAATGCACTATGATCGAGGTATAAATCGAATAATCTCCTTGGCATAGGGTTTCGCAGCTGCACTAGCCATTTTCATTACCGACGTCCAAAGTAGACAACACGGTATGGAGTGAACCAGTCACGACTAAGTTCTTACCGATGAATAGAAAAATCAATTTAAAAATTAATCGATGTATCACTTGCTAAAGTGTTTTTGTGACACACGAGAGTGTTTAATCGTACTTCCATTGAGGACTAAAAAGTGGTTTAGAGAAAGTGAGTTTTGTAAGACTACCCTCATAACCTATATCCCTTAGAGTGTCCCAAAGTACCTGATTGGTAAAACATTCAATTCCATCTTCATCATTAAACAGCAAATCAGCACGAATTAAAGCTTCTGTCACCAATATCTTCCTTCCAGCTACTTATGCTTCAATGTGAGGTACTTCATTGATCATACGCACCTTTGTAGTGCCTCAAAGTTGTTGAATCTAATGTCGAATCACATCAGGAGACACCAAAAGAGCATAACTCACAGAGCAACCAGTGAGAAAATCAATAACTTCATGAAAATCAGCGTTACGCTCTGTCTTCTCAACACAAGCAATCATGTTGTGTTTGTTGCAAGAGTTAATGATAGCCATTGTTTTAGTGATAATGAATTAGGGTTGAGAGAGATTAAGAAGGTATAGAAAAGATTAAGTGATAGATTTATGTAATTTTGTTGATTATTTATAGAAAGAATAAATCTATCAACAAAGTTACCAATAGAATTTACAATTTATCCCTCGAACTTTTGACTTTGACCAACGACGATAAGCAGTACTTTCTAAGCCTAGCAGTACTTTGCTTTGGCGTAGCAGTACTTTCAATCTATGAAGCTTTTTAATCCAAATCAGACAACTTAATCCTTATTCCTTTTAAAAGATCTCTTCAAATCCAATCCATAAATACACGTATGCCCATTATCATTAAATATTCTCTAGAATCTTGAAAAATCATCAAAACTTAAAAATTAATCAACTACTGACTATGTATCCTCCCCTTAAGAATAGCAGTAATTATTCTAAAAATCCATACGTACACCTGCAACTTCGTTAATGTTCCTCAAGAAGGATGATTGCAAGCATAATTTAACATCTAATGAACCTATCTAAATTAGCTAACTACCCAAAAGTACTTTAAAAATTACTAATAGTACGTTACTACCAGTACAGTACTTTACAAGTAGTCCTCCCCTCAATTGTAGCTATGGGTTCATCATTCCAATACTGACTACCAAAAGATTGAATCTTGATAAATCAAAACCTTTGGTAAGTAAATCTGCTACATTATCATTAGTATGTACTTTGACCACATTGATGAGCCTCTGATCATAACAATCTCTAATGAAATGATGTCTTATCTGAATGTGTTTAGTCTTTGAATGAAACACAAGATTCTTTACAATGCATATGGTACTCTCATTGTCTATGTGGATGGAAGTGTTTATAAAATTGAATCCATAATCCAATAGTTGATTCTGCATCTAAAGTACTTGTCTACAACAACTTGCAGCTGCTACATACTCTGCTTCTGTAGATGAAGTAGCCACAATTGTTTGTTTCTTGCATTGCCAAGAGACCAATCTCCTTCCAAGATATTGGCATCCACCAGTGGTAGATCTTCTATCATGATTGTCTTTTGCATAATCACTATCTAAAAAGGCCTCTAGGTGAAAAGGGGAATCATTAGGATACCACAAACCTAATTTAGGCTGATGTTTGAGAAATCTAAATATCCTTTTCACTGCATTCATGTGTGAAACCTTTGGAGTGACTTAAAATCTGGCACACAGACATACAACAAACATGATGTCTGGTCTAGAAGCAGTTAAGTACATGAGGCATCCAATCATAGATCTGTAAAGATGTACATCAACATCTTCTCCATTTTCATCCTTCCCTAGAGCTTTGTGAGCTTCAATTGGTGTAGTAGCTGGCCTAAGTGATCTGAAGTCAAACTTGTTAAGAATATCCTTCACATACTTGTCTTGACTAATGAAAATTCTAGCTTTTGATTATTTGACCTGAAGCCCTAAGAAGAAAGTAAGTTTACCCATTGAACTCATCTAAATTTCCTTCTTCATAAGCTCTTCAAAATCCTTAACCATAGACTGTTTAGTTGATCCAAAAATAATATCATCCACATAGACTTGAACCAACATGATATCTTTTCTGTCCCTCTTGATAAACAAGGTTTTATCAATAGCACCTCTCGTATAGCCATGTTTTAAAAGAAAAGTAGAAAGCCTTTCATACCATGCTCTAGGAGCTTGATGTAATCCATATAATGCCTTGATTACCTTATAGACTTTATTTGGATGAGCAGGATCCTCAAAACCTGGAGGTTGTTTCACATACACCTCTTTTGTAATCTTGCCATACAAGAATGCACTCTTGACATCCATCTGATAAACAATAAATCCTATAAAAGATGCAAAAGCCAAAATAGCCTGATTGCCTCAATTTTGGCCACTGGTGCAAAAACTTCATCATAATCTACACCTTCTTCCTGTCTATACCCTTGTGCAACCAATCTTGCTTTATTCTTGATCACAGTACCTCTTTCATCTCTTTTGTTCCTGAAAACCCATTTAGTTCCAATTACTCTCTTTCCAGCTGGTAAGTCATACAACACCCAAACATCTTGTAGCTTGAATTGGAGCAGTTCTTCTTGCATTGCTTCAACCCAACTTTCATCTGCTAAGGCTTGTGATACCTTCTTGGGTTCTTCTTGAGATAGAAAGCAGGCAAACAAACATGTCTGTTGATCCTTATGATTTGTCCTATTTTGCTTGTACGTAAAACTCACCAATGCTTGATGTTGAGTAAAAGTACCTTCTTTGACCTTTCTTCTTGTTTGTACTCCTGCAGTGCTGGGACCAATGATCTGACTTGGAGGATGATTTTTATGAATTCTGAGTGTAGGAGTAGAACTGACATCTATGGTGTTATCTATATTGTTGAAATCAGTCTCTGAATCATGATCACTAGAATTTTCATCATCAAAGGATGATCCTTTGAATATTCCTTCATCATCTAATTCATCATCTGTGTCTTCTAATCCAGGCATATTAGGATCACCAGGTATGTTAGTAACATCAATTAGAGAACTTTGCCCTGCTTCAAAGAAACCTGTAGGTGTACTAGCAGCACTTTGAAAAGGTGTGTTAGCAGCACTTTGAAAAACATCAGCTAGCCTAGCAGTATTTAGATTAGAAACACCCTTAGCCATTTCTCTCTTTTTAGCTACTACTCTCCTCTTTTCCTTTTCAAAAGCAAGTCTCTGAGCATCTTCATGAGCTTTTGCAAGAGTCTCCTGTGTGATCATCCTGTTAAGTTCATCTTGCAAAGCTTGTTCCTATTCTGTCAATGAATCTTGTTTGTCAGCAGTACTTTTGTCTTGACTCTTGTCTTGATCACTATCAAGAACAACTTCTGGAATTGCTTGGTTCCTAATAGTGCTTATCCCATGAACTATGAATTGCAAATCATCTGCTTCATCAATATCATCAGAATTTGACCTTTTTATTTTTGGAAAAATCTTAGAGACTTGAGCTTTAACTTGTTCCTTGACTTGATCCTTGATTATTTTCTTAATGTTATCATCAAGTTTGTTGAGGAAGTCTGCATTTTCAGCTTGGGCTTCATCTCTGAGTCTTTCGGATTGTAACTGAACAGCTGTTTTGACGGCTTCATGCATCTTGTTGGCAAGGTACGCATCAATAATGCCGGGAATTGAAGAAACTGCTACAGCAAATTAATTCGTTTGATTGAACTTTGAGAAGTTGTTTTTCAAAGTTTTTAGTCTATAGTCAAACCCGAATAAAGAGCCAAAGTTGGGAAGATCTTGTAGTGAGGAGCTTGGAACAGTTGGTGGTGTGGGAACTGGTGTTTGTTGCAGATGTGTGATGAGAGGAGTGGGTGGTGGAGGAAGAGTTGTTGCAGATAACAGAGGTGGCTCAGCAAAAGTAGTAACCGGAACATCTACTAGTAAAGTTGACTTAGTGTTTAGATTAAATAAAGAGTCAATACATGTGTCTGGACTGGGGTTGAGCATGTTTGAAACGAAGCCAGATGATACAGAAGAACTCTGTTGTTGACCTTCTGGATAGACAGGAGTTATGATCACATGAGTGTCTTCTATTACTTGAGTAGTTTGAACGATAGTGCATGGAGCATCTGTCATTTCAGTATCTCTTCCCTCCAGATTGACGTTCACGTCCCTGTATAATGCATCCACTTCTGCTTCTTCATTTGTCTCTTCTTCATTCATCTTATCTCCCTCAACATTTGCATCTTGAATTTCTTCACCACTGTCTTCATCATTAGTGGATTCAACATGGGAAGGTGTTTGAACCCGAGGATCAAAGCTATCTTCTTCTTTATCTTCTTCATCATGAGTGGAAAACTTGGGATGAACAAAGTCATTACCATCGTTGTCTGAATCAGTTTGATCATCCTCACCACCTTGTTCTTCATCATTATGTTCATCATATTCCTGTCCATCATCGTCTTGATTATCATCATTATCATTATCATTCACGGCTACTTCATCATCATCCTCCTCTTCACTGGTCTTCCAAGAGATTTACTCGTCATCAGATCCATATGTTGGTACATCAGGAACCCCTGGTATATCACCAGTTCCTTCATCTGCACCTGAGCCGCTGGCTTAAGAGTTGTGAGTTTGTATCAGGCTTCTTTTAGTGGCTAGCTTCATTTGTTCAGCTTCAGTTAAAGCAACCTCAGATAGCACTGTTAAACCTTTAACTTTAGATGTCTTTATAGGTTGCTTCTTCTTTGCAGTTTTAGTCGCCTTTGCAGAAGTCTTGAGTCTTTTTCCTTTAGTTGGAGGAGTCTTTGACATGTCAGATCCAACCAGCTTCTTCTTGACACTTGCTTTAGTTTTTGGTGGTTCAGCTCCTGAAGCAATGACATAGTATTCTTTGTAGGATTCAGAATCTTTAATGGCTTCATTCGTCAATTTATCAAGCAAAATGGCACCATACAGCTGTATGTCCTCATGCCAAGAGACAACCTTGATCATGGTGAACATGTAGTCATCCCTGGAAAAGTGCCAATTTACCTTGTTCTTTATTGGAATAGATTGATCCTTAGTCATGAAGAAGTTGACGATGACTTTGGTGAAGCAAGGGTAGTAAATCTCATTACTCCTCTTTACTTTCTTGTTCTCAACTTGATAAACAAAGTCCTCCCACAGAAGGTAGGCATAGTCTACATTCTTCTTATGGTACATGCCCCAAAGGATTTGAGCTTGAGATAGTCGAAGACTGTCATAACCGGTACTTATACCACTCAGACACTTGTTGATAATCACAGCAAATGATCTCCAGGGTTGATGCAGCTTGTTGACTGATTAATAATATTTAAACTAGACCTTATATATATAATATATATAATAAAATATATATAATAAGTATAATCTAAAAATAATCAATGAAACCG
>BQNB010040905.1:0-43175 GCA_026074375.1 Tanacetum coccineum | reverse complement strand
AAAAACAATTAAATTTGTTTTTAACTATCAGAATTTATTTAATAAAAAATATTAAATAAATTAGTTATCATTTTAATTAAAAGCGTTGTGAATAACGCGAATACTCGGGTTGAAATCCATTTTTATTTCGGACGAAGCGAAACCAGTTCATAAAATGAATAACAGATATTTTATTAAATGTTATAAAATATTTATGAAACATTATCAAGTAAATACTCATTTTTATCAGAAAAATGATTCGGAAAACAATGGCGCAAGTTTCGAGATTTGAATCGTTCGTTAAGTCGCTCAAATGAGTCCCGAACCGCTTTTATAAAAACTATACCAAAAATGTTACACTTTAGGTCCCTCAACTATTAAACATGTTGCATTTGGTTTTAAAAGTTTTATATAAATATAAAACTTATTCTTTTTCTCTCATTTACATCTCAAAATTTACACACACATTTTATAAATACTCTCTCCCTCCCCTCTCATACACCCCACCGGCCGGCCACCACCTCCGGCCAGCCACCATGCCGCCGCCGCTCGCCGGCCACCGGAATAATTTTCCGGTGAGTTTTTCCGGCCAACTCCAAGAATGATCCTCATCACCGGATCTACTCGACCCACTACCTCACTCGCCTCCACTCGCCGCCACCACCACCTGCTGTCGCCGCCCACGACAGCCACCACCAGCGACACCATCATCACCTCACCATCATCACCATCTTAACACCACCATCGCCCTCACCTCATAAAAAGGGTGCGTTCGGTGTAGTTTTTGGCCAAGAGGGGTGGGTGTGGGTTGGGTTATAACACCACGAGGGTGCGTGTGGTGGGACAGCCGCACCACTCGGGTGTGGGTAGTCTTGTTTTTAGCCCAAGGAGGCGTTTGTCGTGGGTTCGCAGCCGGGTCGGGCCGGGTTGTGGTTTTTTTTCAGCCGCGAAGGAGAGTGTAGGTGTTTGTTTTATGGTGAAACCCACCACTAAGGTGGTTGTTTATTCGGCTGTGACAGAAAACCCGAGTAAGGGTGCGTCGGGTCTGTTCATTCATTGACCGGGTGCGTTTGGTTTGAAATAAGCACCACGAAGGGTGCGTTGGTTTGGGGTAAACAGCCGGGGGAAGGTGTTTGTTTGGCTGTTATAAACAGCCGGGAGGGTTGGGGGTCTCGGGGTGGTGGTAAGCCCCGAAGGGTGTGTTGGTTTGCGTGTTTCACAGCCGGGGGCTGTTGGGTGTGGGCTGCGAAACAGCCATGGTCTGTTTGGTTTGTATAAATTACAGCCAAGGGTGTTTGTTTGTTGGTCCGGGTTGGGATGGCTGTGGGACAGCCGGGGCAGGAGGGGGACAAGGGCTGTCGGGTTGGGTTTAGCGGCTAAGGGTGTTTGTTTGGTTCGTGGGGTTTATTGACACACGAAATGTGTGTTTGTTATGGTGGCAGCCGGGTCGAGTTTGGTTGGTTGCGAAACAGCCAAACGGGGGCGTTTGGTTTTGTATACAACTAGGAGTGTCCGTTTGGTTTGGCAGTTTATGCCAAACGGAGGCGTTTGGTTTGGCAGTTTATGCCAAACGGGGGCGTTTGGTTTGGCAGTTTATGCCAAACGGGTGTGTTTGGTTTTGGGTTTAAGCCGAGTGGGGTGTGTTGTTTTATTGATTATAACAGAAAAGGGTGTGTTTGGTTTGGCACGAGTAGGGCGCGTTTGGATCAACGAGGAAACAACGAGGGTTTGTTTGGTTTATATTATCAAAACAACAAACGAAAATAACGAGAGGTTTTTATAAATATTAAAACCGGACAAATGTTTATTGGTGGTTATAATCGGTTAAATAAATATAATATTTATTGATTGAATTAAATTAGATATAACGATATATATATAAATATGTTATATCTAGGAAACGCGGACATTTGAGATATTGGAAACGCAGATAATCACAAAATATATATATATTGATTTAAAGGAAAATAACGAGTTTTACGGAAATGGAAAACGATATATATACGGGAATTTCATGGCGAAGTGTACATAACTTTTATATTTAGTAATGTTTTACTAAAAGTTTATATTATGTTATAAACCGATAAAAAGGGGCCTAAAGTTATATTTTAAAATATATTAAAATATAATTACATCATAACTTGACAACGAACGAAAAACTATACTTTTACATTGAGATAACCATTTTAGACGCGACCTGTCGAGGAAACGAAAAATAAGTTTATAAAATATTATTTTATATTTTATAAAACTATTGTAAAGGTTTTACAAACGTCGTGTGTTTAATTTACAACTTAAAGACGTGTGTCTACAAGGACTTTTTAATAATTAAATGAGTTGTCGAAATAATTGGTTTAATTATTTACTCACTTTTTATATAATACTAGCAAAGTATTATACAGTTCACATTAATCCTTGAGTTGTCTGTTTTTATTATATAATTCGCTGTACGAGTTATACAACGGTTTATTTTTCATATGTAATATATATCGAATATATATTACACACTTTGGGTATATTTTCAATTTATTTATTTAACCAACCACCAAACCATTTCAAAGATTAAATCTAAATCTTTTATCAACGCGTCGCGTTGACATAACAATTCACCGGGGAACCCAAACATATTATCCTAGGCTAGTGGGACTTAGCCGTTAAGTTAAGCTGCATCTTCTTGATCGGGCAGCTTCGTCTTCCGTTCGTATTGTGCATATTAGATGCCTATCTGTCAATCATTCTTCATCATCAAGGGCAATTAGATGCCTACCTATCAATCGTTCTTCAAACATCAAGGTGAGTTCATAGCCCCACGTTTTACATGTTTTACATATATTTTGGGGTGAGAACATGCTTGTTACAAATTCAATTACGTGTTTGATTTAAACTCGTTACGTGCTCATTTTCAACTCGTTTGCATACATGTTTACAAACGCATTTACATGGTTGATTACCTGTTTGGTTTACATACTCATTTATATATCTCGCGAGGAGATACAATACTGGGTTTACTTTTTGAACGTAAACGCATTCTATACTTTTATGATTATGGATTAGCTTAGGTTGCATGAACTGTAAATCACTTGGAGGGTGAGCGCGAATGTTATAAGATAGATCTATTTGGGATTGACAATCCCCGTTCGGGTGACTAGCTATCACTGGGAACGAACGTTATACCATGTCGGATTACGATTGGATTGGCGCCTGCGGGGCCAATAATCATTACTGCCCGGGTGTTCTTGGAGGGAACACCCATGAGGGGAACATATTATTTTTCATTAATGCCCGGGTGTTCTTGGAGGGAACACCCATGATGGGTACATATTGTTTTTCATTAACGCCCGGGTGTTGAATAAAGTGGCATACATACAAGTCTACGTCACAGTTCATGAACTTAGAGTAATGGTAATCATGGTTTTATACACACTTGAATAAAATGGCAATACATATTTTGGATATTTGTGATCCAACTTTGATACGTACATTTTGGGACTATTTGGGGATAGAAATGGTCTTGCATATTTTACAACTAATTGATTTCTGAAAATCATACATACATTTTGGAAGGACATTTAAGGATTTAAATGGTCACACAATTATCTTATGATACTGTAGGGAGACAGTAGTCATTAAACGTTTTTATATGACACTGTAATGATACAGTGGGCAGATACATTTATTGGAACTAACGTTTGTATTTTTAACGAAAACCTATGACTACCAACTTTAATGTTGACTCCTTCTTAGCATGTTTTACTCTGGGAAATTATATGCTCGGATTTCTTGAATGGCATTGGAGAGTCCTATACATTCAAGCTTTTCCATTGTGATGCAATTATGGACAAATGTATATTAAATTTCAAGATTTTGATTAAATCAACGAGATTGTTTTAACAAACGACACATTTTAGAGGTCGTTTCTCTGTATCTAGCCTGTGTATATGAAGTAGCACCCCATGTGGTATTCCGCTGCATTGTTGTATTTTTGGGGGTGTTACAGATTGGTATCAGAGCACTGGCTATAGAGAACTAGGTTGCATATTTTACCCTAGACTATAGTCGTTTTCACAAACATTGCATCACAACAAACATTTTCAAAGTGCATACACGCTACTTGCTTATGTGCTTACATTACGTGCGGCATTAAGTGCTTACGTGGCATACATATATAATATATATATGCTTGCATTCCTTTCGCGTATATCGTACGCTTATTTATATAAGAGTTATTATATAAATATCATAATATTTTTAAGACATTGTGGGTTGCACGATGGTCTCATTCTACTCGTCAGACATTGTGAGTTATACAATGGTCTCATCTTGCTTCTCAGACATTGTGAGTTAAACAATGGTCTCAATTATACCTCAGACATTGTGAGTTATACAATGGTCTCATCTTGCTTCTTAGACATTGTGAGTTGCGCAATGGTCTCATTTCGTTCTCAGACATTGTAAGTTAAACAATGGTCTCTAAGGACATTAATTTTCTTCGTAGCTTTATACTATATTGTATTACACGAAGACCGTTATAATTTTTGGTTACATGGGATTATGTATAAATCTAAGTATTACAAGTCTTGTATATAGGCTGTGGGCTATGTAATAGGAGAATTTATATGATAATTGCTATGTTGACTGGTTCATCGAGACTTTTACCTGGTTTACTCTAACCAGTGTACTCATTACCTATCTTGAACTCTATGTTGATCTCGCCTGACAGTTTTACTCCTTGTCTCCGAAGACGAGTTTGGAACACTCGTCCCATACTCATTAAAGCACATGCATCGTCATGTCACCATCACCTTGAAAGTTATGTGGGTACGCGTATTGCATCGGGAATTATTAAGTAGGATGATTTATAATATATTTATTTGAAAGGATTGGGACGCCTCTTCATTTAAATAAATAAATTGTAAATCCCCGAACCATAAGTTTATCGTTTCTTACTTACATAAATTAGGACGCTCCGTTTAAGTAGTAATGAATTATAAATGAGTGGGCTTAATAGAATCCGATATGAGATGTGTATGAACTACCGGAATTCGTTAAAAAGGTTTGGAAGCACAATAGTGTCTTGCCACACCGCAGAAATCTTAAAGCCTCGTTTGGAACGACCTTATCTCATTCTTAAGTTGTTGCTTTTGTGATTGCAAATCCTTGCGATCATAAACTGTTCGTGGAACTAACAGACTTGTTACACACTTGAGCTAATGGAGCTGATTCATCGAACTAACGACTGAGTACCATAATCCGCCGTCTATCGCATAAGCTCTTCCGTGAGCTCCTCTCATTTATTGAATTTTATTTTGGGGATATTGTTTTCTCGGAGGGTCCTCACCCTCTGTATCCCATCACTATTGGTTATATTATTGACGTTATGGTTGCTGTTGTTGGGTCCTGGAGTGGTCCCAGATTGTACAAACTTTATCAACTAAGTGATGAAACCCAAACAAGATAAGCATATGTCGATATAGTATTCAGTTGAATTACTCATTGCAGACGAACAGTACACCAATTTAAGTCATGATACTAATTAAGTGCTGCCAAGTAAGTTGAGTACTTACATCCATAAGCCACGTTGATGTGGATAATCGAACATTACAGATAGTAGAAACGAGACTCTGCCTTAAGACATAACCACGCGACTACACATTCTCCTTTGGTGTGTTCACTATTAAGAGGCTTTCTTCATAAAGCGTTTATACCAATTATAAACCTTGAAACGATGTTTCCCTAAGATACCTATTCTAATGGATTGGATATCCTGGTCAACCTAGCCGAAATTTAGGTATATTAAGAGGTGTCGAAACACCAGATATTGCTGAATAAAGTTATCAGCGTCATGTTCAACTGGTTTAGTAAATCTTAAGTCTTTTCTTAGACACACTAAGCGGATAACACAAATTTAATCTCGGGACGAGATTTCTTTAAGGGGTAGGTACTGTAACATCCGAGAATTTTCGGATTTTTAAGATAACGATTTTACCCTTTTGACTTTTAGGTCTGGCTTGACTTACAAGAACAACCATCTAAATCACGTTTTCACGTCTCGGACCCTAAAGTAATTCTATGTGAAACGACATTCCTGACAACTTTTCAGTTTTGCCCGAGACCTGAAAACGAGCCGAAAATGGCTAAAACGACACCGCAAACATTTTTCGAACAATATACTACGCGGACACATAAAAACAATTAAATTTGTTTTTAATTATCAGTATTTATTTAATAAAAATATTAAATAAATTAGTTATTATTTTAATTAAAAGCGTTGCGGATAACGCGAATACTCGAGTTGAAATCCATTTTTATTTCGGACGAAACGAAACCGGTTCACAAAATGAACCACAGATATTTTATTAAATATTATAAAATATTTATGAAACATTATCGAGTAAATACTCATTTTTATCAGAAAAATGATTCGGAAAACAATGGCGCAAGTTTCAAGAGTTGAATCATTCGTTAAGTCCTTCAAACGAGTCCCGAACCGATATGTATGGAAGTTTCACTAAAAAGTTACAATTTAAACCCTACACTATAATAACTTGTCACATTTTATTATATATATATAAATTTCACCCCATTTCTCTCATTTCCATCTCATTTTATACACACACACAAACTTATAATCTCTCTCTCCCTCATGAATTATCCGGCGGCCGACCACCACCTCCGGCCACCGCCGCCGTCACTGCTCCGTCACCGGAAAAATTTTCCGGTGAGCTTTTCCGGCCAACACCAAAAACCCTCCCCATCTTCCGATCTATACAACCCGCTACTCCACTCTCTTTCACGCGCCACCACAACCACCATAACACCACCGTCGTCATCATCGTCATCCTCACCACACCGACGAAGGGGTGTTCGTTTGTTCGGGTTATGGTCATAACAAACAAGGGGTGTTCGGGTTTGGGTTAAAATCACCGCATGGGTGCGTTTGGCAGCACCTCGGGTGCATTTGTTTCGGTGGTATAGTAACCGGGGTATTCGTTTGGTTTGTTTACGAATAAGGGTGCGTTGGGTTTTCACAGGGGTGCGTTTGTTTATGGTTCCCCCCCCCCCTTTCGAACGCCTCAGCGGCACCCCGCCACCCTACATAATATCTCATCGTCACCACCATTAACGACACAAAAAGGTGTTTGTTTAGGTGGTTCGACAGTACATAGGGTGCGTCCGGGTTTAAAACCACCACCAGGGTGCATTTTGTTTGGGTTTAACAACGAAAGCAGTGCGTTTGGTTGTAAAACCACCCGAAAAGGGTGCGTTTGTTGTGGGACAGCCACCACCCGAAGAGGGTTATTGCGTCCGGTTTTGGGTTAGCACAAATTAGGGTGCGTGTGGTTTTTCACAAATTAGGGTGCGTATTGGCTGTGTAAATGCGCCAAAGGGTGCGTTGGATTTAGGACAGATTTATGTGCGTTTGGTTCGTGTTTATGACCAACAAAATTAAGGGTGCGTTTGGGGTGTTCGTTGGCTCTGGTGTTTCACAACAACGGGGTGCGTTTGGTTTGGCGTAGATTAGGGTGCGTTTGGTGTTTATAACACCGTGTAGGGTGCGTTTGGTTGGGGTAGCCGCCGGATAGGGTGCGTTTGGTTGGGGCAGCCGCCGGATAGGGGGCGTTTGGTTGGGGCAGCCAACGCACGGGGTGCGTTTGGTTTTGTTATAAAAATTAGGGTACGTTTGGTTGGACAGATTTGCACCAAGGGGTGCGTTTGGGTTAACATAAGAACCAAGGGGTGCGTTTGGGTTAACATAAGAACCAAGGGGTGCGTTTGGGTTTAGAGAAGACAACAAAGGATTCCCACGCTTTGGTTCCTACGCGAACCCCCCCAAAAGGGCTTATGCGCTGGTATAATATAAATCAAATAATAAAAGGCCTTTAAGATTTTATATATATTAAATCGGATAAAATGGTGGTTAAAAGGTTAAATAAATACGATGTTTTTTAGTTTGTGGGTTTAGATCTCTAATATCCGCGGAAAGTCATGACGAATTTTATATAATAGCTTATATGTTTAGCAATGGATTTAATAAAACTTATATTTTTTAGAAACGGATTAAGGGGACCCAAGTTATATTTTAAAAAGATACATGAACTTGGTTTTATACAATAACCGGGACACCAATGAACGAAAACTATATCTTTTACATCGAGGCAAATGTTTTTAGACAAAATCTATCGTAGAAGAAACGAAACTATAAATTTATTAAAATATTTAGTTTATTTTTTGGGTTTATAAAAAATGTTACAAACATCGGTTGTGTAATTCATAACGTTATGACATTTGTCTACTGTTTTCAAAGTCTTTTTATTAATGAATTGGTGTGTCAAACTATTTGGCTAATTATTACAACCACTTTTTATATAATACTTGCAAAAATATTAGATACTTTTCATAATCTTTGATTGTTTTTTGTGTTATATAATCATAGTACGAGTTAATATAAGGCTTTATTTTTATATGTAATTTATATAAGGAATTATATTACACCGTTCGTTGCTTTTCAATTTATTTATTTAACCAACCACCAAAGTATTACCACTTGAATCTAAATCTTTATCAACGTGTCGCGTTGATGTAACCATTCATCGGAAACCCAAATACATTATCCTAGGCTAGTGGGACTTAGCTGTTAAGATTGACTGCAACTTCTTGATCGAGCCGCTTCGTTTTCCGTTCGTTATTTGTGCAATAGTAGATGCCTTTATGTCAATCGTTTCTACATCATCGAGGGTGAGTTTCTATAACCTCACTTTTCAATCTTTTGAATGTTTATAATCCCGCGAGAGGGGGGATACATGCTTGTTACAATTGCAGTTACATGTCTTGATTACAAATTGGTTTCACATACTCTTTTACATTTGCTCGGCTATGGGATATCTTACTTGGACTTATTTTTGGTCACAAATATATGTACTTTAATTTTGAAAGGATTACAGATTAGCTTAAGCGGATTGAACTGATTACAAAAACGGTACTGCCCGGGTGTTCTTGGAGGGGACACGGTTAACTGGGTAAGTACTATTTTTACGTAAGCTGGGTGATCTTGGAGGGGGACACTTGGTAACGGGGTAGTACATATTTTACATTACTGCCTGGTGGTTCTTGGAGGGGACACGATAACGTGAGTCCATTATTTTTATTTACTGCCAGGGTGTTCTGGAGGGGATAACGGTTATAACGGGAGTATATATTATTTTTATAATATCACTGCTCGGGTGTTCTTGGAGGGGTACACACTGTGATGGGTAATATATAAGTCTACGTCACTGCGTCATGAACTTAAAATCACTTGATCCCTGTCGGGTGATTAGGCTATCGCCGATAACGAACGTTATAGCGTGTGTCCTGCGAATGGATCTAAAATAGATCTATTAGGACTGACTATACCCGTTAGGTTGTGATTAGCTATCACTAGGTAAAACGATACGTTATAACATGTCGGAGATTACGTTTGGTTGGGATACAGGGCCCACACCAACAATACACATGAATTTTTACTGTTATATTAGTGCATCGGTTTCATGAACTTAGAGTAATTGTAATCATTGTTTTATACTCACATGGATATTTACTGTGCCTTGAATAAAGTGGCAATACATACTTGAAACATTTTTTGTGACAAGTAAATTTTGGTCATGCATTCTTTATAAATCTTTCGGTTAAGATTGTACTTTGGTGACATTAAATTGATCATGCATTCTTTATAATCTTTGGGATAAGATTGGTACTTTTGGTTGACATAAAAAGTGTCATGCTTGCTTTTAAATCTTTGGGATTTTTACATGGTTACTGTGATGACCAGTGGACAAAATTCATTCATTTGAATACTTACATTCATATTTAAACTAACCTATGTGTAACTCCACCAACTTTTGTTGACCGTTTTAGCTGTGTTTTCTAAGGTGGATATAGATTAACTTGGCTTACTTGAAGTGCATTGGAGTCTTTACATTCTAGGTTTTCATGGTGATGCAATTATGGGACATATGTCTATATCAATTTCAAGGTTATCAATGAGATTATGTTTCTTACGACGCATTTTGAGGTTCGTTCTTCGTTGTATCTAGCGTTGTGTGTATTATGATGTATACTCCCCTTCGGACATATTTCTGCGACACCTCATTTTTGGGGGAGTTACATAAACTCTCCACTTTAAGGTCATGGTCTCTTAGCTAAGACTTACACTAGAGTATCTTCTGTATCCTGTGTATCCCCTTATATTGGTACTTCATGGTACCTTTAACCCATCCTCTTTTGCCGTTGATATGCTATGGGGAGGAGGCGGAGGTCTTTGTTAACTTGTACCTTTACCACTACATCCCCTGGTTTAGGCTTAAGGTATGTTTTGACCTTACTTGTTGCTTTAGTATAGAAGGTCTTAGGTTATTAAACAATTACACTCTCATTATTCACTAGTAAAACGCTCTTCCCTATACCAATGCAAACCATGAATCATATTTCTTATTAGGGTTTATTTATAGTTTTTTTGTTCTTAAGACAAGATACTAGTATTCAAGGGTTTTTTTATTCATATCAAGGTGTCTTGGAGCTTGGTTTGGTAAATAAAAGGGATTAAGCAAGAAAGAAGATCAAATTAGGGTTTCTATTAAATTAGGGTTTTCTAGTTGCAAAATTCGAATTAGGGTTTTGTTTGTTGGGTTTGATCTTGTTCTACATTCATCATACACTCATCTAAGACCCTAATCTTTTCAATTATTAATTTCATGTTTTATATAATTGTGTATAGTTAAATCATCACCTAGGTTATCTTATTGAAGTTTATAAAATGAAATCATGTACATACATACATGAGGATCATAAGCATAAAAAGAACTTGAAAATCTGAATTATAACGAAGGAGATATGGTGTTTACAAGATTATGAGTAAAAAGTGTTTTTATAAATGTATTTTTATAAAAACTATAAAAATTCGAACCTGAGCAGAATACTTTGTATTTTTCTTAAAAAGTACATATTTTTTTGATTCCAAAAATATAAGAACCTTGAAGAAACAATGGATAATGAATTAGTTATGGATTTTACATGTTTTAAGTGATTAAATATGTAAAAGTAACTTTATAAAAGTAGTTTTTTAAAAACTTTAAAATTGCGAATTGATTAAAAATGGGTAGCTTTGTGTTTCTGATAAAATCTACAAACTTATGAGGATTTTAAAACTATAAAGTACATTAAGAATGGCCTTATAACAAAGAAGATACATTATTTACAAGTTTAAGTTAAAAAGTATTTTTATAAAAGTAAATTTATAATAATTTGTTATTGTTCATGACAGTAAACTGTTGGGAAATAAATTTTCCTAAATACAACTTTTAATTACGAAGACATGGACATAGGAATCATTAAAAAACCGAATTAAACGAACGAGTATACAATTTTAAATACGATATCAATAATTAAAAGTTATAAAAGTATTTTTCATAAAACTTTCATGCTTATCGTTACTGTTCATAATCGTATTAACCTTTTAATAAATGTATAAATTTGATTTAACTTTTTCTAATACGAATCCATAATATAAAGACGTTAAATAATGGGATTTAAAACGAGAAAGTGATATTGACGTTTTTACTAAAAGGAATATTTGTTAAATGTATTCTAACTAATTAAATATTATTTTCTTAAACAATTAAATTATTTATATAATGAAATTATATAAATAATACATCAAATGTTTTTGGTAAATAATAAATTGTTAGACATGTATATCAATTTTACAATTGCAATTACAAGGACATTTGTTTTAGAAGTACAAATTAAGTTGTTTAATTTGATAAAATAAACAAACATTTTTACGTGGTGATGTAACTATATAGGATTATATGTGGTATTGGTTATTTAAAGTACATGGTACTTCACAACCTATAATTACTTTGGGTGCATTTGGTCTTATCATGGCGTTTCCTTTCACTTGATTCGGATACTCTAGTTTTTTAGTCACTTATGGTGAGTTCATAGCCCCGTTTTATAATATTACGTTGATTTACAACCTTTGGGTGAGAACAATGCATTGTTTTATGTGATCTGGACGCAAGTACACTTTTATTACAAATTACGGTTTGCCTATGTTAGCTATACCCACTCTGCCCATGAATCTGAACACGTTAATTACTAGTTTGTAAGCGTTGAAAGGTTATGAATAGATCTATTTGGGATTGACATCCCCGTTCGGGTGAGTAGCGCTCACTAGTTTTGGAGGTCCAAAACGACGAATGTATACCATGTCGGAAACAATTTGGAATGTTGCGGGTTTAAACATCTACACGGGCCCATTAATTGCATTAAATTGCATACATATTTGTTGTTAGCTTCGGTAGTCATGAGCTTAGTGCATTTCGTAATTACTTTTGAGATATTGTATGTGTTACATGTCTTACATTTGGAAATCTTGCGATCCTACTTTATACATTTATTAAACTTGTGAATTCACCAACTTTATGTAGACGTTTTAAAGCATGTTTTTCTCAAGTCAATAAGGTACAAGAACAAGGATACATTTGGGGTCAACATTTTGGGAATCATTTTGCATGAAGATTTAAATGCATTACATTTTGAAGTATTTGTTATGTATTAAAATCTTTACATTTTCATGGGTGAACGATTTAAGCTTCGGGCTTTTGTAACAAACAAGTTTATTTAACCCAATGTATCATTTTCAAACGACTCGTATAGAGGTCGTTCTCATATCTTGTGTTGTTGATCTATGAAGTAACACTCTCAGACCCATATTCCGCTGCGACCCATTTTAGGGGTAGTTTAACATTTGTATACCATCCAACTCTTTAATGAAGCATAAGCTAGAAATAGTTAATTGCTTCAATTCTTTGCAGGGACAAAGACTATCATCTATTGTTAATCCCTTCTTTTGTGTGTACCCTTTGTGCAATCACTTCGTGCTTTATGTCTTATCACAATTCCCCTTTCATCTTTTTTATTCCTAAAAACCCATTTAGTGCCTATAGCCCTTTTTCCATATGCTAAATCCACTAAAGTCCAAACTTCTTGTAACTTGAATTGTAGAAGCTCTTCCTGCATAGCCTCTATCTAGCTTGGATCCTTGAATGCATGAATTACCTTTTTGGGTTCTTGCTGTGATAAAAAGCAAGCAAACAAATAATTTTGAAGGTCTTTATGGTTGTTCTTTGTTGAATAGTTACTAAACAAACCCATGTTTCTTTTCAATGTCTTGTGACTACTTCTTGTTTGGTGTAGCTGATTGAAAACTCTCCAATTCACTTGATCAAGGATGATCTTTATGAATTCTTGTAGTTGGAATTGGACTGACTTGGATTGTTGTATCCAGATTGTTCATGTCGGCCTTTAAACCATCATCTTTATCATCAAATATATGTATAATCTTCCAAAGCAGGCATATTTGGATCATCTGGAAGTTCAATGCTTGTTTTTCACCAACAGCATTAACTTCATTTGTGCTAGCAGCATTAACATTGTTAGTGCTGTTAACATTATCTTCCTTCTCTTGATCATTACTTTCACTATCTTTTCTTAGATCTTCATCAACCTTCTTTCCATTATCACTTGAAGGTTTAGAATTCATCATCATGAGAAACCTTTTTTGGATTCTTGGGAAATATGGTCGACAGTTGTCATAATGGTTAGTCAAATGTAATCCTTGACAGGTTCTGGTCTCCTTTCTAGCTTGACCTGCATTATCACTGCTTTTGTACCTGCCAAAACCATAGAACTGTGGTACCTATCATGTGATGTTCACCTATTTTTGGGGTTCCCTCCAAAAGCATACCATATCTCAATCTATCTTTCATAGTCTGTTAAGTTAGGACATGTTCCCTGTCTGTTCCTTGAGATCTCTATCTATCACTCCTTGATTTTGTAAATCCATTTGTGGTTGCCCTGCATGATTGGATAAGAAAAATCATTTTCTTTTGGGGACCCAAAGCCATCACTGACTTGGATCTGCCTTGTTGCATAATATAATTAAATCTTCTTTAGGATGATTGGATGCCTCTGTTGTGTTTAGAAAACATGGTCTAAACTTAAGTCTTGGTTTCCAAAACCCAACAAGCTGAGCACTTAACAACATTAACATTATTTCCACTTAACAACATTAACTACTGCTTTGTGACCTTTGCCAGTATTAATATTTTTATCTAACAGTATTAACCCTTTGATTAATATTACTGTTTTTAAATGTTGTGTTCTTATGAATGGGCCACTTAACAGTTGAATGTGCTGTTTTAGAAAGATATGACATTGGTCTAGCAGCATTTACTGTTGGTTTTGAGTGAGAAGTATTAACTTGTCTAACAATATTAACCAATACTGCTGTTTTAGAAATATTTTGTCTAGCAATATTAATTGATACTAACCCAGACTTCATTAGTACTGCTTTTGGAACCATGTTCTTTTTAGCACATGGGTGAGTCTTTTTAGCAAACTTTTGATGATTCACCTTTAGTGCATTGTTCCAACAGGTTTTACCATCTTTTCGATTTTGAAATACTATTTTTGATGGTTATTTGCAATCAAATTGCAAATGATTAAGCTTCCACTCACAGAACAGGCTTATTTAAACTTATTCAAAATTGCTTTCCTTAGTCTTTGGAATCATGATTGTTCCAATTTCTTTGATGGCGTTTTGGTACTGTGAGTGTTTTGCCTATGTCTTCTCAATTGTTTACAGTTTTTCTATGCAGTTTTCTCGTGTTGCTTAAGTTTGATACTCTTTTTTAGCAATCCTAGGCTTAACTGTTTTCTTCTCAGTTTTAGTTTGAGACACCATTTTACTTCCTCCATCTATCTGATTCACCTTTGTTAATAATTGGGGCATCATCATTCTTCCTAAGTACCTTAGGCTTTTCTTCACTAGACATAGCTATAGTGTTCTCAACTATAGGCTTATTAACAAACTCATCTAAACCAGTAAAAGACAAGTCAGATTTTGGAGGCATGAAATTTCCTATGTAGTGAGGTGGAACTGCATTATAGCCTAAAACTTTCTTGAGTTGTCATCTATCTGGACAACTCAATGAGCTTGTTTTTAAATTTTAGGTTGCATTTTCAAATTATTATCTATTAAGTGGTATGTCATTTTTATCCTTTTTGAGCTTATTTCAGTCTTCTTCCTAAGCTCTTAATAGTTATTTATCTATATGAATTTAACTTTTAAGCCTTAATATCTTCTAAATAAATTAGACTCATTTGTTTTTTTTTAAATTCAAGTCTTTCTTCCACTGACTTTAAACCTGTCTTATAACCTAGAACTATTAACTCAGATTTTTTTAAATATTTTAATAGTTGATCATTTTAAGATTTAAGAGATTCAATAGTTTCCAGACAAGTTTTTGAACAAATAGAATCATTGGATACCTTTGAGTTAGAATTTGAAGATAAGAAAGCCATGGGGCATAATTTGGCCCACCTTTCCTCTGCTGATCACTTCCAAGCTCTTATCAACCAATACCGTTACATGACAACCAAAGCTAGGGAATTTGATGTTTCCAATAGGCACAATTCCTTCTTGAGTCCTTTGTTTCTTGTTATATTGATTACGTGGTGCTCTGCACTCTTAGCAAAATGTCCCCCTTTTTTGGCAGTTGCTACACTCACTTTGGACTTATCAATACCAATGGTTTCTATGCTATTAACAGTTAAGCTTCCTTCATGTCACTCTTCAAAACCTTTAGCTCATAGTCAACAGTGGCCATTTGCATCTCCCATCTCTTTTATGTCACCAGGAGGGATTTGTTGAAGTCCTCATGGGCATAGTTGAGGACTATTTGGTGTGACTTGACAAAGAATGAACAGAATAACAGATCACTCAAGTTATCATATTTGTAGTCGTAAGTAGATTAAACTGAGTGCTAGCCGTTTAGATAGAAACTCCACATGAGCTAGCATCAATGCTCATTAGGAGCTGCTAGTGTTGTTATTTGAAGAGGACACAAAAAGCCAGTGTTCTGTGTGACTTGAACCTCGAACAAGGACTTTCCTTTGACTTCTGGTTCTTACAACTTGGGGTTGTTGTAGAGAATCATCATGCTCATTAGTTTCCAAATTAGCTCTTTATTTCCTCCACATCTGCAGGTGTGTTCCTCAGGTGTCAAAGCTTTCTTAATTAATCTTTTGATTATTAACATTCTTTTGTGAAAGCTTTCATCCTAAATCTCCAACTGACTCAAAGATTTTGATGCTATCAAAGGTAGTTGATCAGAATCTCTGAGCTTTGAAGCAGTGAAGTTTTCATAATTCCATTTTTAAGAGATTTCTTGGAGTCTTCTAGTAGCTGTATTCACCAAATCTCTTTTCTACAGCTTCCATGCAAAGGCCGTAGAATCCTTAATAGAGTTTAAACTTCTGTAACTGATGTTCATTGGAATTACCATCATTAATGTACTTCTAGGCCTTCACTTCTATCTTCTCTTAGCCTTATCTTCAGCAGATGTATAGGCTCACTAATCATAACACCTTTTACCATTTGTGTTTTTGGCAATGGTTGCACCATTTTTATGACTCTCACAGTTTTTAATCTGATGTATTGTTCCATCCTCATTCCTCCATTAATCTCAAATCACCAGTTTGGCATGGGAACTTTGGTCTGCTAGCCACCGTGTGTGAGATTCTTGGATCCATATCGCTAGTAATGTTTACTCAAAGCAACAAGCTCTGATACCACTTGTTGGATCCCACTTCAATAGATCGAATTCCTAAGCTTGTTTAAAGGTTTAGTTATTTTTTAGATAAAATCTAACAACTATAGTAAAAAACTTTGTAATGTAATTAAGATTTAAGGATTATAATCTTTATTATTAAGAAGAAGGATTTATCATGGAACAGTAAAAATTAGACTTAGATTCAACAATAAAAAGCTCCAATATTATAATAATACTAATCTCTCAATGTATTAGTGGTTTATACAAAGACCTGAAGCTATAATAATTCTTCTATGAATGACTCATTATATTTTTCTATATCAAACTCTATGCCCTAAGACCTCCTTTTATACACCAAGGAGTACTCAACGGTTACTACTTCCTAAGTACATCAAATCTTCTAACATATAACTTATACATTTCCTTTACCAAAATAATCTCATACAAATCACAATATGTAGTACTAACTTCTTCACCAACGCATTAACTCCTCAGCAGTAGTACTTTTCACCAGCAAGTACAGTAGTAACTTTTTTTGTACTTAGCAGTATGTAGTAATAGATTAGCATATTTCCAAGACTTTTCTCTGGAGAACTTTTAACTTCCTCTAGCAGTAGCTTGTGTAACTTCCTCTAGCAGTGAGTAACTTCCTATAGCAATAGTAACTTTGTTCTGGCAGTTGTCTCTTCCTACTAGCATAGTCTTCAACACTTTGAATAATTTTCATTGAAATTCTCCAAATGCACTATTCTGTTGACTGGCTGGCATTTAACATCAGTAAGGAGCAGCAGTAACTCAAAAACAACATTAAGGAGCTTTTAATCCCATAATCACAATCTTAGATTCCACCAAGTCAAAGTTAGGTCCTTGCAGTTAGAGAAGCAGCAAGCTTACACCTTTCTTGCTCTATTCTGCAATTTCATGATTCACAAAAAACACTCTCGGTTTTCTCTTCACCATTCTTCGTTATCTTCGACAGCTCCTTCAACACCTTAAAAAATAGCAGGATTGCACTTCATAAATCCAGAAAAAGTGCACTCACGAACAACAGGTGCGACATCTTGACCCCTAACTGGTCCAGATCCTCTCATATCATTTCCAGCATTCGCATGTCTTGCCCGCTCAGCAACGATAGCAGCAAACGTACACTTTCTTGATCATTCGGTACGAACACCAGCTTAAGTCAAAGGCAGGTGCAAGACTTTGAGGCAGGATCTCTGTAACGGTCACACAGAAAACAAACTTGATAAGCATTCATAACATGATATACTCATAACATGGTACAATGAAAAAATCAACACAACCACAGTCACACAAAAATATGTAGTAATAATAAGTTAGTTCATTCATTTATTCATCACAAAATAGTTAAGACTTAGTTGCATAGTTCTTGAAATGATACCAAATCGTCACAACCACTAGCATCAAAGTCTACTATTTGAGGATTCAGTTTAGTGAGTACACAATAATGAGATACAATTTAAAACTAAACTTTTAAGAATCACGAGGAGATCCTCGCGGCTCAGATGATGGACTCTTCTCATCTTCAACCGAAACATCGATAGCCTCATTAGGTCTTTCTTCAAACATAAATCCTCTATGAATCATCTCTTGATAGAACTCATGAGCTCGAACTCTAGTCCAATAGAGATCTCTCTCGACTCGTTCGTTCTGCATACGAAGAAGTGTGTTGCTAAACCTTGCTTCTTCCAGTTCCTTCCTTAACTTCTTACACTCAACTTTTTCTTTAGCATTACCAAGATTTTTAACCAGCTTTTCTATTGCAGTCATTCCTTCTTCCACACTAGATCGTACTTCATTACCCAAATCCAAAATTAGCTTACCATAATATTCGTCCTTTGCTTTTCCTTTCTTTTTGACCAATGCATGAGCTGTCTCGCGACCACCGTCATCTTTTAATTGAAGCCGTTCCGACTAAAAAAGAGAGTTAATGTGCCTCTCATAAGACCAGGCAATGACCATTACTGTTCTCTCGAAGGAAAGGTGGTAGTAGTTGACTACCTACCTCATGAAACTAGCTTAAAGTACAGTCTCAACTCGGGACTCAACAGTGTCCTCCAACACTTAACCACATTCATTCAGGCTCTGACAAAGAAGCAGGCGACAGAGGGTTAAGAGATCCACCTCTTCATAAGGATATGTCAACTTTGGCTCATTGGCATCTTCCTCGATGTCAACTTCCATATCATCTTCTTCTTCTTGAGGTTCTTCTTCTTCCTCAAATTCTTCCTCTTTTCTTGGGTCCACAGTCTTCATCTACTAGTCAGTGGATCGAGAATAACAGGAACATCATGCGTGTTGATTAGGATTAACTACGGGTACATCATACACCATAATCGGCGAGGAGAATGACGTTCACATGGATAATCTGAAATATCTTTTTCATGAACACCAAAATCTACATTGATAATGAAAGTACAATCTGTATTGTAAAGAATCAAGTGTTTTACTCCAAAACTAAGCACATAGAGATAAGGTACCATTTCATCAGAGATTCATATGAGAAGAAGTTGATACAAGTGATTAAGATTCACATAGACCAAAATGTTGCGGATCTTCTCACCAAAGCTTTTTATGCTAGCAGGTTTAACTTTCTAATTGCTAGCATTGGATTACTCAATCTTTGAGGCTTAACAATTCTTAACTTTTAATCATGGATTATGCATAAATATGGATCCTCATGAATTCTCACATGTCTATCTAGTCTTTTCTAGTGTGTTTGTGATGAATAGAGGCATGTTGTTATATAATTATTGAAGACAGAGTTAAAACTGCTAAGGTAAATGGTAATACTACTAAGTATAATTAGTACTGCTAGTTATACTTAAGACTGTTGGTTAAAACTGTTAGTCATAATTAAAACTGCTAAACAAGAAAAGACTTTGGAGTGTGTCTTTTTGGTTTTGGACTAACATTTGCAGGATAAGCATATTGAGTTTCTGGTATTGAATTGAGGGGAGGATTATGTTGTCAATATGCAGTCAAAAATTGATGAAAAGACATGTAATATCAAGCACAAGTGTGTGATGTGTCAAACACCTAGGCAAATCAAAAGAGGTCGGGACACAAAGATACCTCAGTCTTGTGGTCCCCCTGAAAAAGGTTGGTGATGAGGCTGTCCATAAGGAGTTGGGTGACAGAATGGAAAGGGCTGCCACTACTGCTTCTAGCTTAGAAGCAGAGCAGGACAGTGGTAACATAAATTAAGACCCAATCCATGGCAACACTTAATGAGCCAAGTTCTTAGGGAATTGGTTCAGGTAGTGGTCCCAGGTGCCAAGATACCATATTGGGGGATGTAGATGCTCAAACTAGGTTTGAGACTACATCTAAATAGTTCAATGATCCACCTCTCTCAAAAGTTAACACATTTGGAAGTGGGGAGGACAGTATGCAACTTATGGAATTGATGACACATTGTACAAAACTGTCTGCATTGGTGAGCTCAAAAGAATAGAGAGATTTGTGATATAAAAACAGAAAGAGTGTTTTGGTGAGCCAAAAGAAATGAGAGATTAAGTGAGCTTAAAAATAGAAAGAGAGATGTGTGCATAAAAACAATAGTTTTAATTGCAATTGTCATGTAAAACATGTTAGAATTTAGCATCATGTTTCTTTTAGATAAACTAAGAGATATTTTATCCAAATTACTAGAAAAGGACAAACGAATTTATAATAAACATACATTCAATAGATAAGCATATAAATCTTGAGCATAGAGATAATCATAAAGGCATATAATTGCATTACATCGGATTAAGTAATCATCATGAAACATCAAAGCACATATGTGAGGTGTAGGTTGTCTAGATTGACTAAGAAAAAAACCTAATTTCTACTTGCTTAGTGTGCACTCCTAATGAGATACAAACCCTTAGGGATTAAGACGATTATGTATGTGTACTTGATAAATTTTAGTGACACGAGGTAATACTTTAAACGTAAAAGACACTAAGTCACTTAAGCGTATTAATCATAGCAATCAAATATATTGATGTATAACACTATGTGACGTCTATATGTTTATCTAGATAGACGAACCTAATGATATAGTGTGGGTGCACAAGAAAAACACGTAGATCGTATAAGAGCTCACATAAAATAATGATTACGTCACCCACATATATATCATACAAAACATGTTAGAATTTAGCATTTAATAACATGTATCATAAATATAAACTTATAGATATTAAACCAGGATTGCTAACCAAAAACAAAATCATCTAAATAATTATGCATTCAACAATTAAGCAAGTAATCATTGATTATCAAAATAGCATGGAGATAATATAATCATATTTCATGAGCACAAGTTAACATTTTTAAATCATAAAAATTACGTATGCGATGTGCAAGTAGTCTAGGTCGATTAAGGAGAATCCTAATTACTACTTGTTTAATGAGCAATCCTAATAAAATACAAAGTTCATCAATGTAGAGAATGAATATGAGACTATCGCTAGTGGTGCTCAATTCAGGCTAAACACGACCATTTTTACGGGTTATACCACGAACCCAACTTCCTTCCTAGAAGTAATTGAACCGTTAAGTTAAATTGAATTTCTAGTGCAATAGATTCTCCAGTAGTCATTCATTTTTTAAAATAAAATAGAATTCCTGCATTTTCCTAATGAAGTGTAGCAAAGATGAAATTTGCATTGTCTACTAATACTTGGCCTAATATGACTCAACTAATATGTTTCAATTCCGGTTCTCATAATCCTAATCATGACATGTACAATCCTAGGGTTAAATAAGAGAGCAAGCAAGATGTCGTGAGTTTAAACAAGATTGAGTCTTCTAGGACTTAGGAGTATACTTAAGTGTGACAAGGTGAAATGTGCTACATTAAAGTGTTCTAAGAATGCACCTTTGCATATCTTCTTGAAAGTAATCTTATTAAGGTTATTTACCTTAATAGATATTGTGAATATTCAATTATAAAAATTATGATGTACTAAAGGTTGGTTACATGTTTGTTAAACCTTAGAAAAGTACAAAATTACAAAAGGAATATATTAAAACTTGATGATCACAGACGGATCTACCTAAATCAAAGACGGATCTCCCTTATGAAGGATTCGTAGGTCGCACTATTGTTTGAAAACAGACAGAACACGATTTCTCGTTATTTGGGTGATGGTGTTAACTTTTTAGTAATAGGAGAAGCTTATATATGTTATAAGGGTTCTTGGTTTGAACTTTTAAATTCGACCTCCAAGTTTTGAGCATAACGTGGAAGTTGTCATGATTTTGCCGATGGAATTCAACGATGTCAATCCTACTAGGAGTGTGTTAACTTTTAGCATATTTTTTACCATTGCTAATAACACAAGCATTATGAACATTTAGATGTAACAAAGCATCGTCAATACAAGTGTAAATTGTAATTCGATGATTATTCTTTTCGTCTTATGATCGATTTTGTAATTTCATGTAATAACTAAAATAGTTAAACATATAGACTCGAAAAATATCTATGGTCGTTTTATTGATATTTTCGCTATCTAGATAAATTCTAATCTCGACTCCATGTTCATATTTTGAACATTTGTAATTGGATAGAATAATGAGATTAATTATCGTTTGAATAATAATCATCTTTATATTCGAAGTCCACTTACGATCACTTATAGAAAGAAAACAAAATAATGGTTTATAGAATATGTTCCATAATTCCTAATCTTAATCTTAGATAATTGTATTGTTCTCGGTTTAAATACTTAGTTAAAAATAATGTTATGCTTATTTGGTATAGAGAGAAAAGGTTATAATGAAAAGTGATTTTAAGTCTTGATTCGTGCTTTTGAATTGAATGAGCAAAGTTACATATGTTGTGTGTTTGCTCGTGTTTGTTTTTTTCGGAAATGACAACTTTACCAAATGCATTGCAAGGTAAATTACTTGAATATCTCGGACGAAATATCCAAGTCGTCAATCCTACTTTGACGTGCATTTTAAACATGTTATTATTAATAATAGGAACACACCTATTGGACATGTAGACTCAATATAACATTATTATCACAAGTGTGAGTCATGAATCGATGTATATTCTTTTCGTCTTTGAAAGGGATGACATTATTTTCATATCAACCTAGTGTGATTGACTATGTAGATTCGAGATAATATCTTTTGTTATGATTTTGATATAATCTTGAAGCTAGACAAATAATGAACCCGATTTCATGTCCAAACTCAAAAGAACTTGGCAATTAGATTCGAAAGATAATATCAATTATAATTTGAATAATGAATTGATATATATCCGAAATCTTTCTTGACCTTCACTAACACTCTTTTAAAAGAAAAGAAATAAATATTTTCCTAATGTGTTTTATTAAGACTAAGACTAGTCTTAAGTGTGAGATCATTTAAAATGATGAGTTTACTTGCTTCTTTGGTATTGTCGTATATTTATATGTGAGAAAAACTTATTAGTTATTGTGCACAATATGCTTAGATTTTGACTTCTAAAGAGATCACAAAATTATCTTAGTCATTTTTTAAGCATTACGAATCTTTTTCGAAACTACTACATGTTTATATAATATTTTCAAGCTTTTGACTAGAGTGAATGTTTTCACTTCAAGTTAATGTTAATGTGAAAATTTATGCGAAGATAAAACTTTAAGATGAAAGTGTTTTCGTACTAAGAAAGTTAAGCTTTTAAATTTAGGATTTAAAACAATTCTTATGTTCATTTTAATCCAAATATTTATTAGTTATGATTGTGAATTAGACTAATGCAAGCACAAACTAAGTTCAAAATGCATTTTCCTTTTCTTACATACTAATGTGTTATTATGATCTTTTCTCTTGTTTAAACAACCTATGTTTAAGCAAGATAATAGGATGACACGACATAGAGACCTTGTTGAGACATTGATAAAATGTAAGTGTTGAATATATTTTATCACTTAAACTAGTAACACGATAGTCATGCAAGACAATATTTTTCAAAAGGTTTGGCACGCTTGCTTAGCTCTCAATCCTAAGTGGGTTAGACTAAGTAATAAGATTCACAAGATGTTGGTATAACATTTGTAAACATAGAGGTCTATTCCTATATGCAATGCAAAAGCAAAATTCATATCAGCGCGTAGCGCGCACTCTCGCTCGATCTTAATAAGATGATAGAGAGAGCTGCCGCATATATATGAACATGCGCAATAAATAAACACACATGACGAGATTATGCTAATCAACAAAGAAGCTCAACTACAAATGCAATAAGCATATCCAAGATTGATTAACAATATTAAGATGCAAAGTGGAAAACTACACTTTCGCCGCGCCCCTCGCTGTGTATTACAAGCTAACAATGTATACATAGCTTGATTTTATTTGTAAATAAATTAGTTTTCTCCTTATTAGTAAGTTTGAAAAATTATGGAGCCTGATAGAACTCCTTAGATCGTTTAAGCTCAAGTTTGATTAGAACTTATCTAGGATAATGACAATGAAACATGAATATATTTGCATAGCGGATAAAATAGTGCATAATGAACAAAGGTTATTTCAACAAGGTATTATCATTCATACGCGCTCGGTGTCACTAATCACCCGATTCTACCTTGATCAAAGGGTTAGAACGTATTTTCTCTTTACTCTCTAACAAGGAAATCAAAGTCCTTGAAGGCGTTAAACAAACCCAAACGCTAGGCGTCAATAATGAGACTTGACACCTAGAACACACACACACTTTTTCTGATGTTCACATCTTGACGCACACTAAACCTACACGCCTGGTCCTTCTTTTATAACATAAGAAGTCCAGGTTTACAAAAGATAAGAATTAGAAAAACAAATAAATCTTTTAAACTTTAAGCTTTATCTTCTAAATCTTTTATCTAAATAAGGAGATCTTTTAGAATCTTCAAAATCTTCCATCTTTTGAAGAATTCCAGTTTTGAATTTAAGTCCTTTTGTTTCATTCTTTTATTCACTTTGTCTCATCAAATCAAGAATCCCAACAATCTTCCCCTATTTGATGATGACAAAACAAACAAAGTCGTGTACGAACTTCATCATAAAGCCAAAGCTTCCCCTGAAGTTGAGATGTAATCATCTCCCTGAATGAAACAAAATTTCCCTTAATCAGATTTCCTTTGTACCATGCCACACCAAGGATCTACAAGTTGCCAATTGTACCTGTTAACATCTTCTTCCATTTTTTGTCATAATCCAATAGGGGACATATGAATATAAGAAACTATGATCTTGACCACTACATACCAATATAACACTTCTAATCCAAGCATTCTAACTCCTCAAATTACCCACCATTAAGCACAATAAGAAAAATGAACTTGAGTAGTAGAAACTCACACTAGCAGTAGTAATAATGACTAGCAGTAGTAAAAATCTTCACCTCAATGCCACATGTAAATGGTTAAACATTTTAGCAATAAGCTTCCCCTGAAACCCATATGTTAACCATTTCTTGAATCTTCAATTCTGTAGGCTCTATGTAATGATCACTGATGAAGAAAACTAAGTATAACAAACTTGATGTAGAAGTAGAACAACCCAAACTTGTATCTTATATCTTGTACTATCTACGTGACTCCAAACTTATAAATAAATCTGTGAAATATAAGTAGATCGCAACCTCTTGACAAAAATCTTCTATGAGACACCAGACCAAAGTGATAGCAAATGTGAGCATTGAGCACCATAAGTTTGTAAATCACACACCTTTGCTAGATTTGTCAAGTTTTCGTCACATCGTTTCTAAGCACGAACAAGTTATCTCCAAAGTGTAACACCCACTTTAAGATATGATAAGAACACAAACCTGTGAAACTCCACTTCAACTCTTCTTCGTAACCAATTCGAACAAATAATCCAAAATACGAGCCTTTTAAACATTTAAATGAATCTGAATCATTAGCTTCCCCTTAAACCAAGCAGTAGTAACCAACAGTAGAAAACATCTTTCTATTGGCAGTATTAAATATATAAGCAGCACAAACCTTGGTTTAAGTCCAACAGTAGTAACTGCTAAAATTTACCCTAGCAGCAGAAACTTAATACTGGCAGCATTAAAAATATACTAGCAGTATTAATCATACTAGCAGCACTAAGTATAAACTGGCAGCATTAACCTTTAGTGATAGCAGCATTAACATGAACTGGCAGCACTAATCTTCCTTTGGCAGCATTAACCAGTTACTTGGCAGTATTAACGTCTCCTGGCAGCACTAACTTACATAAGCAGCACTAATAATCATAAGCAGCAGCACTAACCTTCAAAGATAAGGCTAGCAGTATTAACTCTGGTTACTACTGTCCTTCTGATACTAGCAGTACTAATCTCCCTTTGGCAGTATAAACATACAACTGGCAGTACAAACCTGTTAACGATAAGGCTAGCAGTAGTAATGTTTTACCTTGGCAGTAGAAACATCAACGCGACCAATACTAACTTGTATTGGAAGTATAAAGTGCTCCTTCCTCCCATACCTTTTTGAGACACTTTTTAGCGTCAGTAAAGCACCAATATTTATGATCACCAGTAGTACTGTGTCTCATGGCAGTAGTAACCACCAACGATCAATACAAAACATATAACTACTATTTAAGGATACCTCTTTTTTTAAGTATCCAGACGACACTTTTTAGTGTCACAAAGCTGTCTCGAATCCGTCACAAATTAGCATTCTCCTTCTACAGAATTAGAGTTTGTGAAAAACCCTAATATTCACCAACATCGTCTTGTACCAAAGGAACCAGAAACACCTCGAACCATTGTATTTTCTGCTTTATCACATTAGGTTTTATAGAAAACCCTAGATGCATCAAATATGTTCGAAGAACCAAAAGCAGAAACTTGTACCGTCTTTTTTGCATGGATTCGACATCAATAACACCTTGTAATCCTAGACATCAAGAGCCACGAGGCTCTGATACCAATTGTGGAGTCTGATAGAACTCCTTAGATCGTTTAAGCTCAAGTTTGATTAGAACTTATCTAGGATAATAACAATGAACATAGAATATATGCATAGCGGAAATAGCATAATGAACAACGTTATTTCAACAAGGTTTATCATTCATATTATTCACTATTCGCCCTAATTCTACCTTGATCAATGGTAAAACGTGTTATCTAAACAATAACAAGGAATCAATGATCCTTGAGGTTAAACCAACCAAACGCAAGGCTTCCACAATGAGACTTGACACCTAGAACACACACACACTTTTACTGATGTTCACATCTTGACACACACTAAACCTACACGCCTGGTCCTCCTTTTATAACATAAGAAGTCCAGGTTTACAAAAGATAAGAATTAGAAAAACAAATAAATCTTTTAAACTTTAAGATTTATCTTCTAAATCTTTTATCTGAATAAGAAGATCTTTTAGAATCTTCAAAATCTTCCATCTTTTAAAGAATTCCAGCTTTGAATTTAAGTCCTTTTGTTTCATTCTTTTATTCACTTTGTCTCATCAAATCAAGAATCCCAACAAAAATACATTTAGTTTCCAATGATAAAATACACCAACTTTCAAAAGTAAACCAACTAGAAGTGTCCGACTCGAAAGGAAAGGTTAAAATCAACTTTTTACGCACTCTATGGCATTTTGCTTATTTGACAAATTTAAATTTTGAATTAGTAATTAAGACCTATTCCATTGGAAATTACACTCAAAATACTTCAATTTTGGTTTTTGAATCATCGAAATCCAACGCACGGTTTATTTTCTATGAATTTTTGAAGTTTGACAAAAATTGAAAACCATACGGACAGATCTACATGGACGGATCCAGGGTTTGGTGGATCTGTAGGTCGCAGAGGAGGTGGAATTTTGGCAGAAATGTATATTTCACTTTTAGACACATTATTCACTTTGTTTTGGATTCTTTAAGAGACCTTCAAGCTATTGTAACACTTTATATTTAACACCAAAACTTGTAAGTACTAAACAAAGAACTTTTCACATTATGTGTCGCTTGATAGGAAATTTGATACATGGACCGTGCATCCTATATTAAAAACCATTGTTTTAAAAACTAAGAGTCGGTACGTGACGTCTGAGTCGGGCACCTATATGCGATAGATATACTGATAGTCTGTAAAGGAGGACGTGGGGGTGGTGTGGGGGTGGGTGAATACGTTTCCATTATCAACTTAAAAACTTTTGTATCAAACAATCAATCAAGTTTTTATACTACAATAACTATACTAAAGAATATCAAACAAACAATATCATCACACCCACAATAATAAACACAAACATATTAGAACGTGCAAAATAAATATAAAGCGATAAAGGCAAATATAAATGTTAAAGTCGGGATAAGTAAAGAAAGAAGCGAAAACGGACACGAATCAATTTTAGTGGTTCGGCATACGAAGATCCTCCTTCGCCCTATCTACAAAGCTCCCCCGATACCCAACTCGAGAGTTACTTCACTAGATCAACAAGCTCCTTTAAGGAAGAGAAAACCATACAACGTCGCCTACACTTTATACGGTACTAAGATAAATACCGAGTCCTACTTCAAGGTAGAACCAACTTAACGTCGCTTACACTTTATCCGGTACTAAGCTAAATACCGAGTCCTTCTTCGGGTACAACCAAACCTGTTATGTTTTATGGCCCAACATAACAAACCTTGTGTTTTATAGCCTAAACACATAAACCACCTAACATCTAGTTTGTTGTATAATGATTGATACACAAATATGTATAATGATGATCCAAGACATAATTGTCAATTTGATGTAAAAGCCTAATCTAAAACATCAAGATCACTAAGCATGATGTTTTTTTCTTTTTTATTTTTTTTGTTTTTTATTTTGTTTTTCTTTTTTTTTTTTTTTTTTTTTTTTTTTTTTTTTTTTTTTTTGTTGATGAAGATGACAAGTCTCTTGGCTTGTTGTGATAGATCTTCAAATATGTAGGTATGTGGTAGATGATGATGGAAAGATCTCTAAGCTCTTTGAATGAATGATCATGTAGCATCATGCTTGCAATAAATGAAAGTTAAAAGCATTATGATCAAGGGTTATTGGGGTTTTGATGATATGAATTAATGTGTTATTTACATTTATAAAAAACTTATTTATAATGATCTAAAAATGTGATAGCGCGTAAAATGTGAATCAAGGTTGTTGAAAAGCTTAGGTGAAAAACTAAGCAAATGAGTGGTTTTTAAAAGAAAACCCAAAACTTGGCCGTCAAGGTGCCACGGATCTAGGGGATGGTGGATCCGTCTGCCTTTTAGGTGGATCCGTGGGTCGCACGGTCCAAATTCAAAATTGTTAGAAATCTTTTTAAATCTTTTAAAATATTTTGCTTAGATCTTAATGTACTTATAAAATCTGATTTGATTTTGTTCTAAAAGGAAAATCAATCTTAACATTAAAAAGGAAATATTTGTAAGATATGAAATATCTTATGAGATTTGTTTCCAAAAGTGTTTAATCATAATTTGTCTTATTCACTAATGTGATTAATCATTATTAAGTAAAGGATTATTTAAAAGCATTTGGTTAGTGGTGATGTAAGTAAACTTAAAAAGGTTTATTAAAAATGACTTAATGATAAAATGGGTTTTAATCATTAGGCTAGTTTGTAAAAACATGTAAATCATTATTAATGGTTTGTTAAATGGGTTGATCATAATGCATCTTAACAAACATATTCGTACCTTTTGTTGGAGCATGAGTAGACTCGAGACATCGAGAGGTGTTGATGAATGTATGCGTTGACGAGTTGTGGTCACGCGTAACTTGCACATTTTACGTTATGTATTACAAGTTACTTGTTTGTCATTATTAAAACCAAAGGACTTGTTTAGTTTAAATATCGGAATATTTGCACTAATAGAGGCCGAGAAAACAAATAAGATTATTAAGGCTGTCAAGGAAGAAAATGATTTGAAGAAAATGACTTTTTGAAAACGGAACTTAATTAATACAAGGCAAGTGTTCGGTTTTTTGAAAGTAAATTAAAAAACAAGTATGACCATATGCAAGCATACAATGAGGCTTTGAATCGAGAAAAGAAGTTAAAAGATCAATTGCAAACATAATTTCTTCTTGAAAAACAAAAAACTCGATGCTCTTGAAAAAGAAAAACATGAGTTAATAATTCAAGTTTCACATCTTAAATAAATCTTTCGCGTCTAGATCAAGAGCAAGAGTCTTTGAAGGAACATTTTCAGAAAGGAGATGACAAATATTTGGATGAATTTCTTGATTTGTAAGAGAAAGTCAAACGTAATGAAAATATCATTTATAAAACCGGTCAAACGATTCAAATGATTCAAATGCTTGCTCCTAAGTCTCATTCGCTTTATAATCATGTTTGAAAACTTGGGTTAGGGTATGAAAATCCTTGTCTTCTTAAGAAATCCGTTGCACAAAATATGAAGTTGTATAATGCTAATTTTCTTTGTGATACAAAAGTGCGTGTTTCTGTTTATGATTATGAGGATACTCTTAAGAATGCTGAAAAGAGTCGATCAAAAATGAAAGAAAAACAATCAAATGAAAAATTCAAAAAATGAAAATAAATCTAATTGATTAAATGAGCTTGAATAGTCTTTATGAACGTTTTCTCCACACATGTAATTTCTCCAGAACAAACGTATTTTTCAGAACCTTCCACTTCAAATAAAACTCCTTAGAAACCAAGTGTTCAAAAGTCGAGTTCACCTCCGTAAAAAATGCAACCTCCGTCAAAAATGCCAAAACAGAGTCAAATGAAAAGATATTTCGACACACTTGAGTATGATTTTAAACGTTTTGAAAGTGTTTCAAAGATAAACTTGCTGTAAATGGCTCAAATTTTGGATGAGGTTAGTACACTAAATTCTAATATGTTTTTAAAAGGTGGTGAACCGATTAATGATCACTTAAATTTGTGCGTAGATGATCACTTATTGTTATGATGTCAACCGAACAAAGAATCTTAAGTAAATAAAAAAATGTTAAACAAAACTACGCGTCTCATAGTGTGCTACCAATGCCAAAGTGAGGGAAAAACAAATCAATGTACTTTGGAGAATCTGATAGCACGACGAAGTTCCAACAAACAATCATTATTGAAATTATTGGATCTTTTTGCTGTGAAGCATCTATGTATATTTGCCTTGAACTCTAAGATAGAAATTTTAGGGTATCTTTTATTTCCTAGTTTTAACCTACCTATCCCACCCTGTCTAGAATGCCTGTAGTATATAACCACTAGCTCGAGAATGTCCGTAAACATACACATATAAAACACACTCAATAAATCCACCAACAAAAACATCATTTAGTTTAGTAGATTAAGGCACACTATTATTGCTAAAAGATCAGAAATGCAACTAAAGCGGCATTGAGAAAATGCATAATTGTTTTTGAAGAAGCCTATAAATTTCGAAATAGACAAAGACGGAGACCATAAAAACCATAAAGACAGCGCTGCGCGTTGCATTAGGCTGAAAGATGAAACAACCCAAAGCTTGTTTTCATCATACGAAATTTCATACGTAAAGAAAACCTCGTTAAACAAGTGTTCATTGTAAGAACGCTTCTGAAACCTCCGTTTTCGATCATCAAGTGGCGTGGATGCCAAACTGAGAACTGACCGACTAAGAGTTTTTTTGAGGTAATGCAAAAGAAAAAGAAGCTAGCTGCCGGAACCTTTTTTAGTTTTTGAAGTCACCCAACGCACAGTTTCAATTTATTGGAATTTGTAAATGTGTTTTAGTACATGAAAGTGCTTTAACCAAATGATCTTTACCCGGGTTAGAGTATTGCAAGATTGAATAAGAATGCGTCGCTCAGCAATTGGGTAGATTGAGTTCTTATTGTCAACAATCAAAGACGCTGATCAACGAGATGTGTAAATTGAAGCAAGCACAATCGATCATTATACCTAACTCACGTGGAATTGATATCTGTTACTAATATTGATCATTGCTTCCACATGAAAACTTAGTTTTCTAAAGCAACTCCCTCTGGGTCCTTTGTGCAACTGAAACGGAAAAAAAGTAAGGAAATAAGCATTTGAGGCTCTATGAAGCATCAGCAACAGTCATATCAAAGGCTAGTGAAATAAAATCTTCATGTTTTAATATTGTTCAACATGCCAAGTTTATATGATACTACATTTTTTTAACATTCTCATGGTGAAGTTGGTTACGTACTATTGGTGTAAGATAAGAATATTAATTAACACAAAGCAAGGTAACTATTATACATTTAAATTTTGTTTGAACAAATGTTGTCTCATATTTTTTTTTGGACTTTGAATGTATCCTATATATTTTGACTTACTATTAATAATGGATGTTTTGGAGTGAATGTTTCCTATATTTTCTATTAGAGTATGTACAGTTTTACAAGATCCCTATTATGTCACAAATTGGCAAAATACAAAAAGTTTATCTTGTTATTCACATCAGTATATACTTCTGGTACATGAAGACTAACACTAGTATGTGATGGAGGTGAAGTCGTAGTTATTGTTCATATATTGAAGCTGTAAATTCTATTTTGATTTTCCATTAGCTGGCTTGGCATCCTTAAGTTAGATCTATGTTGCTTAATCAAAGAAAACAAAATCTCAACATAATGACTAAGCTTTATGACAGATGCTAGCTAAAGATGCAGACTTGTAGGCAATGTGTACATCCATTTGAATGTAGATGTTGGATAAGTAAAAAAAATTATAGATTTTTATGTAACTATAATAGTGGTGGCAGTGATCAAACACGCACAGGTACATATTGAGAGAAATTTCATTGATATTCATCTTAACTAAAATACAGAAAAAGTATAACAAAATTTCATTGATTTCTTCACATGTGAATATTTTCATATGTGAAGAAATGTTTTCGTAACAATCTACTTGTGAATTTTGAACTTTAGGTTTTAGGCCATACATTTTATGAGAGACAATAGTTACCATGATTTTAAGGCAAATACTCGTTTTAGGATATGAAAAAAGAACAATTGTAATAAGATTTGGAAAACCTATAACCATTTTAAAAATCATAATAAAGCATAAAAGAATAAGAATCTTATACATAGGAATAAACATGGTTAATAAAGTAACTCTTGTATGTATTCCATAAGAGAAGTGCTAGATCCACACCCATTTTACACATACAAATTCCACACCCATATGTGTCAAATAAATATAGGTAGTGAAAAAAAGAAAGAGAAAATTTGATAGAATGTGATTGGTCCAAGTTACATGCCACTTGTGCATGTGAAATTTTTTATGTGAGTTGGGAGTGGATCTAGCATTTCTCATTCCATAAAGGCATTGCAACTAAAGCAGAAGACGTTAAACACAAAGCCAAGAAAAGGGACAAACAAATTAATGCACTTTCTTTCTGAGAATCTAATAGCAAATAATTCCTACAAACAATCGTAGTTGAGATTATAGGATATTTTTGTTGTGAAGAATCCATGCCACATTTTCTTGAACTCTCCGGTAGAAACCATATGAAATCTTTATGCGAGTACAATATAATCCACTAGAAGAATATTAGTACTACATTCACACACTGAACACACTCAGCAACACCAACATTAAAAAATTATCTAGGCATCCTATCACAAAGAAAGAGAAATGGCAACTAATGTGGCATCGATGCATTATGTTTTTGAAGGAACCCTTTCAATGTCGGAAATTAACAAAGAGCAAAGACCATACCATAAAAACTGCAGCTGCGCATTGCATAAGCCGAAAGATGAAACACCAAAAGTCTGTTTTCATCATACTAGAATTTCATTCACAAAGAAACCCTCAGTGAACAAAAGTTCATTGGCAATTACTGCATCCAAAAATCCCGTTCGATCTTCAAGTGAAAGGGATTACTAAACTGGGGACATAATAGGCCTCTATGCCAATGCAAAAGAGATAAAAACTCGTGGTTGCAGTTTGCTTGTTACCGAAGTCATGACACAGTTCAAAGGTATAGGCATTTGTAAAACTGCACAACGAAATGCTGTTAACCAGGGCAAGAATGTGGCAAGAATAAGAGTCCATTATTCAGCAATTGGGGTATTCGGTTCTTATAGTCAGCTATCAAAGATACCGATTAGCGCGGCATGTGAACTAATGCAAGCACAATCCTGACATTATACACATACACTCATGTGATGATCTTTGACTAGTAATGATCATTCCATTCACAAAGTACCTCAGTTTACTAGAGCTACTTCCTTTGCGTCCTTTTTGATGGAGATCCATCGATAGACAAGAATAAAAGTAAGGAAATAAGCATTTGAGGCTCTATGAAAATTATGTACGAGTAATATCAAAGGCTAGTCAATTAAATACCTTCTAAACATCAAAGTTGATGACAGATTCAGATTTAATAAAAGCTTTACATTTCTGGTATATTTTGATTCAAGTTAGATTTTCGATCCAACAATTTACGCATGATTCCATTGATGTGAGGTAATATTATTAGTGTTCCAGGTGTTTGGAGTGAATGTTACATAGAATATGTGTAGCTTTACCAAATCCATACTAGTTCAAAGAATGAAAAAATCCAAAACATTTATCTTGTTATTCACATCGCTATATATGTTAGGTATATGAAGACTAACTTTAGCCTCAGATCATGGTGAGTTTTAGCCATTACTGTCTATTTTGAAATTTTGATTTTTAAATAATTTAGACAAGCTGGCATGGCATCCCAGCTCAAGACCTCAACTAAGTTCTATCCTTGTATGTCTCTTAATGAAAACAAAATCTCCACATAAAGAATATGCTACATGATGATGTTAATGATTCAATATTTATGGAAGAAAGACAAACGCATTCAAAAAGACAAATTCGTATGACATCCATTTGATCCGCTTAGAAGCTCAATAAGTAGCAATTTTTTGAATATTCTATATATTATCTATTGAGTTAACTACATAAATGGTCCCTGTGGTTTTCCGGGTTTTACGGATTTAGTCCTTTTTTTGTTACAGACAGTCATTGTGGTTTTGACCCGTTACGGATCCAGTCCATTTTGCTCATTTCTGTTAATTATTGCTGTTAAGTATGATGAAATGACCAACATGACCTCACACTTATCAATTTATACGGATGAGTCGTAATGGTATTGATATACGTTACATGTGAAACAGATTAGTCTAGATGATATCATTATACATGAGATGTTAAACGGATGAGTCGATGTGATATCGTTATACAAGACATGTTAAACGAATGAATAGAGATGGTGTTGATATACATTAGAAGTGAAACAGATGAGTCGAGATGATATCGTTATACATGAGATGTTAAACCGATGAGTCGATATAATATCGTTATACGAGACATATTAAACGGACGAGTCGAGGTGATATCGATATACATTAGATGTTAAACATATGTGTTGAGATGGTATTGATATACATTAGATGTTAAACACATGAGTCGAGATGATATTGTTATACATGAGATGTTAAACAGACGAGTCGATATGATATCGTTATACATGATATATTAAACGGATGAGTCGAGATGATATCGTTATACAACAAATTTGACGCCAAAAGTTCCCGCCGAAAGCTCTTTTTTTACCATAGAAGCATATCTAGTTAACTCTTATCCGCACAACCACGAACACATTACAAACTTTTGTCATCAAAACCACCAACATACACACTTTTATTATAAATATGTTGCCACATGAAGCTTTTGCGTGTCCTTGTGAACGAGGAAATGTGATTTTGCAAGAATCGCATCAACCTCACACCCGTGGTAAACTATATTATGCATGTCCTTTATCAAAGGTGAAAAATTACATGTTTTATATTTGTGTAATATATAAATAATTTGATTAGTTGTTAAAAATAATTTTCTTTACTCTTTAACATCATCAGGAAAACGACTATGGATATAAAAAAATTATGGAAGGAGGAACGACTCCGTCTACTGGCCAGTTCTCCTAGAGCTCCAATGTCTCTAAGTTTTTCTACAAGACCTTCAACACCTCCAAGTTAGTCTTTGGGACCTTCTAGAAATGTAGAGTGCACAAACTACAAGTTCTTGATTCAACCGCACTACTTCACGAGCTTTATAATGACATGAAAATTTTGGTTTGGAGTAGTTTTTCATTTAGCCAAATCAATTTAGCATTTGGAAGGTAATTCATATTCTTGAATGTTTAAACTTTTATCGATTTGTAATGTAATTTGTATGCTTTAATTTTGAACGTTCATCAATTTAAAAGGTAATTTGTATGTTTTATTTCTTTGTCAATTTAAGACCGCGCAACGTGCGTAGTGCAGCAACATTATACGAATTTAGCTCAATTATGACGGCGTAACAAAACTTAATAGCAGTTTCGAAAGCTTCTGAACCACCTGGAAAGTTGGGAAATGACAAGTGGCATGACTTTATGGTTTAACACCGTTCGGTTTGACGATATAACAATTATAACATTAATCTAAAATATTAAAAAAAGAAGTTATTTTGGATATTTTATCTTGGCATGAATCTATGGTTTAACGCCACCGAGATATACTCACGGGTAATTATAGCTAATCAAAATGCTAAACATGGTCAACATTTTGGTTAATTTTTTTCGGACATGTCCTTGGGAAAACTAAAGGACACGTCACCTACCTAGTGTAATTACGGCTAATCAAACACTAAGCACGGTCAAAGTTTTGGTCAAAGTTTTTCCCGATGACATGTCCTCGGGAAAACTTTGGCGGGAAACCTCACCGCCAAAATATTCGATAGAATGGAGAAGCAGGGGAAAAGTAAAATTTGACCGATTCTTTCCCGAGGATGTGTCCTCGGGAAAACTTTAGGTCATATTTTCAATCCATTGAAGCCTCAGTCAGTGTCTATTACTCGATTTTTTTATCGTTTAATGTGTTTCGCCAAGGACAGAGTGTCATTTGGAAAATTGGCGTCGCCAGTTCTTCTTTTTCCTATAGTGTATTCTCGTATGATGAAAACAACTTGGTGCTTTATGTTTCACCCTATGCAATGTGCAACTGTAGTTTTTATGGTATGCTCTTTGCTCTTTATCAATTTCCGACATTAAAAGGATTCATTCAAAAAAAATGAAATTTCATTGACGTCGCGTTAGTTGCAATTTGTCTTTATTTGTGAAGAGAAGCACTACAACACAAGTGGGCTAATGTTACGGTAGGAATCCGTTGCAAATGGTCATTTGCAACAGATTTGCAACGGATTCCTACCGTAACGTTCATGCTCCATGGAAATTTAAATTTCAACGGATTTCTAATGGGCAAAAAAATTTTGCAACGGTTTTCCAACCAAGAAAAATCCATTGAAAATTAGCAACCGTTTTTGCAACGGATCATGTTCTAATGGTTTCCAACGGTTTTGCTACACCATATATTACAAGGAAATTGCAACGAACAAACTTTGACACGAGATTGCAACGACATAAAGTAGAATTGGTTTTTGCTACGGTAAGCAATTGTAATGGATATACAACGGTGTAAAATTGTGACGAGTTTGCAACGGAGTCTAACCACAATGGCTTTGTTACAATTTCCGTTATAAACACTACATTTTCAAAAATAAACCGACACAAAAAACTGCCATTTTTCCGTAATATATAAATTTCATAAACTAAATATTTATGAATGCATAATTAAAACCCAAATTAATAATTAGTCGGATCTTTCAAATATCATACTACATAGCGTATCAAATCCTACCCCTAACGTACCACTTCTAAACCAAATTCTATCAAATGCACCACTTCTTAACAAAATGTATATAATCTACCAATATGTGCCACATTTAACCAAAATGTGTATAAAACACAAAGTGTACCTAATTAAGCAAGGAATGTTTATGGGTAATGGGAGTGTGAGGTTTCTCCTTCAATTGTGTCAACGCCTCGACAAGCTTCTCATTTGTATCTTTAGCGCATTCCCTATTTGTGTCGTACTCGAGAAGAGATTCTCATGTGTGTCCTTATTGAGATAGATCATCATTAGTGTTGTTGAAGAGCTGCAATTACGTTAAGAATCTCCTCCACCATATCATTAACAAGTTCTACTTCACATCTAGAGTCAGAATGTCTTGGAGCGCCCATGCTCTTAATCTTGGTATCTTTACATTGAAGTCCATTATTTTTTCTTCATATATCATAAATTACCCGCAAATAAGTAGCAAAAATTGATATCAGTAACAAAAAAGTTGACAGTCCACCTTATGGCACATAAAGAAATGCTATGTAAAAAAGTACTGGTCTAAGTTATAACAATTAGAAACAATTCTGTCAAACCAAAATCTTTAATAGATGTAACCACAAAGTGGATCTATAATCTTTCAAATAACTACCAGAAGGTACATTTTTATAGCAAAAGTTAAAGTAGCAAAGATATAAGGAAGGAAGCATATGTTTACCTAGTTACCTTTGATGGCCTCAACACTAAATATACTAGAGTTGTCTTAACTTGGTCAACATGAGCAACACACTGAATATCACTTATATCATTTCTCCTTACCATTGTCCTCTTCTGTGCTGCAACAAAAACATAATATCTAAATACTTAACAAAAACTAGAACAAAAGACTTGAAAATCTAAAATTATGAACTGCAATCCACAAAAGCAACTTGTTACCCATAAAGATTCATAACAAAGAACACGATCCAGAGGTCGGGGAGGATAAAAGTGAAAGATAGCCATGTTAGATTAATAGAGAGAGAAAGGGAAAGATGTGTGTGTTTCTAGAGAGAGAAAGGAGAAACACACACACTTATGAGATACAAATGGTTATCCTCACCCCTTCATGGAAGTATGAAGGGGGTTATATAGGCGTATGACACATACATCTATCCTAACTTGAAATTATTAGTCCCTACGTGTCACGCCTTAAGTAAACAAATGTAATTCCGTATAAGTCGACATATTTTAAGGCTAACAATCTTCCCCAATGTTGAGGTCGACTTTTATCTCCCCAATGTTGACATTCTTGTTGGAGGTTATCTTGATTTGACTCTTGAGCTTTACCTTCTTTGGTCTTGTCTTTGTCTTTTCTTGTTGGTAACGGCTTTGTTCATTCATGCTTTGTGATCTTGATCTTGAGCCTTCGTCATTTGACTTTGAGTTCTTGAGATCTTTCATCTTGCATCATCTCCTTGACTTGAATCATCTTGATTTGACTTTCTTGATCATCTTGTGATTTTGACCGACATGCTCATACTTGTCTTGAAAGCTTGCAACCTTCTCTTCTTCATCAATTCCATCAATCTCCCAAAGAGTGCTTCTAAGTTTGACTTTGAGTATCTTTAATGGTGAAGAAGTTCGTGATTATCAGAGTTGCTTAATTTGACATAAACTTGAGCTTTTTGACCGATTACATTCTTGTTCAGCAGTAACAGTCTTGATGTTGAATGATTGACTTTTAAAGCTTGGGTATGAGCATGTGGTAATGAATCCGACTTAGCTGGAATGAGGCTGCAACACCGACGTTTGTACTTGCATTTAAATGTTAGTAATCAAAAGCAGATATGGACGAAATGTCTTTGTCATTCGTCGATTTTAGGTTGCGATAACCACCAGTTCCCTGTTATATAGTATAAATACTATACTTGTGATCAGGTAGATTCAAAGAATCTCCTTGATAGGGTTTCCAGCTCAAAGTGTTAGATCCTCTAACGCGGACGCATTAGATTCACCATACTTGCTTGTTCTCATTATCAGAACGTCTCAAAGCAGACAACACGATAAGAGTAAATCAGATAGTTACTATCTTTTTTATTAAGTCGTCAATTCATTTACTGGACCAAATCGATATCTAGTTATCACAAGCTTGATTCATATTGAATCTCGTATGTCACCTACCGCAGTGCTGTTTGATGTTGACACTGGAAGGATTTCCATTCGTCACTGTAAAACTAAAGAGTGTCACTCTGAATGTTCTGGCAAGATCACAAGGATAATGCGTAGGACTCTTTGATACCAAATGTTTCATTTTGATGAGCAACAAGTGTTATACATGAATTGTGTCCTAATGAGATTTATAATTTGATCTCTCTTGGCTCTAGACTCGATTTGTGCAATTTGGTTTTAGTAATTGGAGGCAGGAGCTGACTGCCACCTTTTCAATATCAACTAACTCGGAATGATAAAATCAATAGATAACGTGTGTATCTCCATGACAAATGAGACAAGTCTCTTTTGAGAGAAACTTGAATGGCTGTGAAGGGTTGTACATTGCATCACTGGGTCCATGACGGATTTCTTCAATACCAACAATCATCTTTGTGATTTTGATAGATTATGTATTAACCCGGTTTCTGCCTAAGTTGTGTGGAGGGCTTCTTTCTTTTCACCCTTTATCCATACATTTTTTTTAATTCTTCAACCCCTTCAATGCTTACCAAGACGTCATCACTAACACCTTGTTGTGATTGTTCTAGTGTTAGCTTAACCTTAGTCTGCATTATTCCCTTATTCTCATTCATCTCCAATCATACCTAAGGACTTCTAGTCTAACTATGGAATATCCATGGGTAGATCCCTCCGGTTCTGGTTGGATCATAGGACTTATACCTAACCTTAACCACCTTATGACTCCATCGACGTCATGAGTTAATTGGTTGTTTGGTATAGAGATTGAACCATAAAACCATTGAAAATCAATCAAAGTGTTTGATAGAAATCAAGACGTTTTAACACTTTGAGAGTTTTATTTTTTTGAAATGCTCCCCCTACACATGTGCATCGATATTCAAAATGATTTCGCACATGAAGGAAAGAGTTATGCACTTAGAGTCTTAAAGATCACATTATTCTTGATCACATTTTAATCACATTTTCTCCCTTTATTTAAAATAATAAAAATTTTAGTATTTTAAATACCAATTGATTAAAATTTATGACATAAAAAATTCCATGGGGAGAAAAATTATACTACGATATTGCATGAATACATTTTTCTGATAGCTCCCCTTCAACACAGTATGTGGGATACCACTAATTTTTAAAATTTGACATTACAAGGAAAAAATTATATGACACCACAAATATGTTGAAGACGAAGTGAGATGCCTTAGTGAACAATGTATATTATTAATTGACATTATAATTTTTACATTTTAATTTCACGAAATGTTTTTGGATACATAAAATTGACATTTATGGGATGTACTCAAAATACATTAAAGGCTTTGGTTTTAAAAGCTCCCCCTCAAAATTTGATCCATGGAAATATGACATTTTTGAGAAAATTGTTACCACAATTTTGAAAAAGTATGTGAGGAGGGAGTGTTGAGCACACAATTTTAAAAGATACCACTTGTTATGCAAATGATTTGACATTTAAAGTTTTTCTTGAAAATTTGTGTTTAACGATTTTTAAAAACCACATGATAGAAGACTTCTCTTCTATTTTTAGAGTAAGTGCACTAAAACGTACACTTCCCTATTACATTCAGGTCCGAGTTATGTACTGAAATGTACATAAGTCATAGAGAAAATTAGAAATTACATGTTTAAAACATTTGAACTCTTGCTCAAACTTCATTTACACACCCGTGTCAATGTTAATCGACATTTCTAGGTACGTAAATGTTATCGATTCCAAGAGACATGTCGAGAAGATTCTTTTTGGTATTTTTGAAATTTTTCTAAATTTCATATTTTGTTTTTCTAGATTTTCTATTTTTGTATTTGTTTTTCTTGATTTTATATTTTTGTATTTTCTTTTTCAAAAATATTTACAAATTGATGTTTGATGTATATCAAACAGATTCGTTTGCCAGAACCTCCAGTTCTTCTAGAGTCAAACATCTCATACCGAGTCGTCTGACGAGATACTAGAATCTATCTTGCGATAGAGCTTTAGTAAACAGGTCAGCTAACTGGTATTCAGTTCCGACAAAGAATAATTCAACAATACCCTTTTCAACCTGTTCCTTGATAAAGTGATATCTGACATCAATGTGCTTCATACGAGAATACTGAACTGGGTTGCACGAGATGGTTATGGCTGCTTGTGAGTCACAATACATAGGTATTTTATCAAAGTGAAAGCCATAATCTGTGAGCTAAGTTTTCAACTAGAGAACTTGAGCACAGCACGCAAATAAAGACACATACTCGACTTCTGCTATAGACATTGAAGTACACTCCTGCTTTTTGGACGACCAGCTGACTAGCTTATCACCGCCTAGAAATTGTATTCCACTAGATGTGCTTTTACGTGTGTCGAGACAGTCCGCGTGATCCGAATCTAAAAAAGCAGTTAGTAGTTCGAAACCGGTGTCCTTCAAATACCAGAGTCCCATGTTAATGGTATTCTTAAGGTACCAAAAGATCCATTTAACCTTCTTGAGGTGCTTTTCAGTTGGTCTCGCTTGATAACGAGCACAATAACATGTTGCATGTACAATATCCGGTCTACTTGCTGTTAAGTACATGAGTGCCCCGACCATGCTACGATATTTTGTTTGGTCAATGGGTGTTCCACTCAAATTAGCATCTATGGGTTTACTAGCCATTGGAGTACCAATGCTATCACATGAGGTCATACCATGCTTTTTAAGTATCTCTTGAGCATACTTAGCTTGGTTTATAAAGATACCACATGGGGATTGGTGGATCTGAATTCCTAAAAAGAATTTCAGCTCCCCCATCATAGACATTTCAAACTTGATGTGCATTAATTTTTTAAATTTTTTGGAAAGTTTTGGGTTCATAAAACCAAAAATAATGTCATCGACGTAAATTTGCACAAGCAATATGTCTTCCCCTTTTTTAGTAATGAACAGAGTTGGATCAATAGAACCTTTGGAGAACCCTTTGGATACCAGGAAGTTGGAGAGTTCATCATACCACGCTCTTAGAGCTTATTGAGTCCGTATAGAGCCTTCTTGAGATGATAGACTTTGTTAGGATGGTGTGGGTCTACGAATCCATATGGCTGATTGACGTATACTTCTTCCTTCAGAGTTCCGTTAAGAAATGATGTCTTGACATCCATCTGGTATACTGGAAATGATTTATGTGTAGCATACGCAATGAATAATCAGACAGCTTCCAACCGAGCAACTGGTGCAAATGACTCTTCGAAATCAATTCCTTCCTTTGACCGTATCCCTTAGCTACAAGACGAGCTTTGTTGTAGATTACATTATTCTCTTCATCACATTTTTTTCCAGAGCCACTTCATGTTAATGACATTTTTACATAATGGTCTATCGACTAATTCCCATACATCTAGTCGTTCAAACTGGTGAATTTCTTCCTGCATTGCTTCAAACCATGCAGAATCAGCCATGGCTTCTTTGATGTTCTTTGGTTTGATTTGACTCACGGTAAGTGCGAACATACACATCTCACCATCTGTTTCTAGCTGACATCTTGTTCTAATTGATTGAGAAGGATTTCTAATGACTTGTTCTAACGGATGATCTTTTGTCCAACGATGTTCAGAGGGATGTCCATGATAGAATGTATGTATGTTTGACGAATCAACATAACAAGAAGATGTCTCCCCTCGCTCTTGTACCGGTGTACTAAAGATGTTGATAAATTCATTGTCATTTAC